>PVKS010011522.1:0-56424 GCA_004027875.1 Aplodontia rufa | reverse complement strand
TCTAGATTTTTGATGTATGCATACAGAGCTATAAATTTACCTCTTAAGAAAGCCTTCATACTGTCCCAGAGGTTTTGGTATGTTGTTTCCTCATTATCGTTCAATTCCAAAAACTTCATAATCTCTGTTCTCATTTCCTCTTTTACCCATCCTTCATTTAAGAGGTAATTATTCAATGTCCAAGTATTTGAATAGTTCCCGTTGTTTCTCTTGTTGTTGATTGCTAAGATCATAGCGTTATCAGACAAAGGTGGCATTTCTATCCTCCTACTTAAAACATCTGACAGTGATACAGCCTCTTTTTCTACCTCTTACACACACACACACACACACACACACACACGTTGTAATCTAGCTATACACAAATGTTAGTTTCTTGAAGCTCATAGCTTCTTTCACACCCTTTGACTCTGCAAAGGTAGGTACCTTTGAAAAGTTAATCTATGACCCTTGCTCACCCCATCAGGTTTAGGACCCATCCTGTGTTCACAAAGTTCTTGACCTATCAGCTTTCTGATATCATGTCCCTACTTAGTGCAGGATTATAATTTTATTCATGTTTATTTCCCTAGCACCTAATAAGGACATTCCACATTATATATACCACCAAAATAGTGAATAAGGAAATGAATGAACACCTAAATAAGACATGAAAATCAGATAAGAGATTTCTAGTTGAGATGAAACTCATTTGTTCAAGTTTCCAAGACATGGAGCAGAAGAAGAAACAGCTTTGTAGACAGAGTGATTTTTAAAAACTCAATTCCTTCCACTTTTTAAAAAATGGCAATATGTGGAACCAATTACATTACCCTTCAAAATACTTAATACAATTTCCTTTTCTCTTCTACCTATCTCCTCCATACCTCTAGTTGCCCTCTGCACAAGTTCCTCAAACCTCACTCCTGCCCAATTTATATTCTCTTACATGGAGCCATCTCTACTTCTCTCTAATCGTTCACCTATTTTTTCATTATTCTCATAGCCAAACCATCGATATTTATTATCTAGTATGTGATAGGAATGGTCAGAGAACTGGCAACAAGGTAGAGAACAATATAAACAAGGTCCTTGCTTTCATGGTACTTCACCTAGAGAAACCAGAAATGGTGTAAATAATCAACAAATTGAAATGTAGTCCAAATAGGAGGTGGAGGAGACTCAATGGCAGAAGGTGTATAAATTAACAACAGAAAGACACAAACATATTAGATCACGAGGGACTGCATGGTACATGTAGTGAAGTTCAAATTTTGTCACTTATAGATATCACATTTCTAAGTTTTAGTAGTCGGAGGAATAAAATTTAGTCATCTATTGCATAGTGTGATGATCACAGTTAATGATGTGTAATGCATTTCAAAAATTGCTAAAAGAGGGGAAACATAGAAACATGGGGAACCCAAGCGGGGCATCCATGACATGCCATTAGCCTTGGATAACTATGTATATATACATTTGTTCTTGATTATTTGACAATGTTTCCCCCTAAATTGTTACTCCATATTCATCTAATAATAAAAATTGCCGAAAGAGTAGATTTTAAACACTTCAATACAAAAATGATAAGTAGATTAGATGATGGATATGCTAATTAGCTTGATCAAATCTTTCTACAACATGTATAAAAACATCACATTTTACCTTGTAAATATGTATAATTACTATTATTTGTTGATTTAAATTTTTAAAAAATTTTCCTTTAAGTTTGCTAGCATTATTTTCTATGTTTCCAGGTGATAATTGGGTTCCTTTGTGATAGTCCAGCTGGACCTCAGAAAAGCTAGGAACTCTTCCACATGAATCATTTTTACTCCTCTACTTATGAAATCACTATTAGAACTTAATGCTAGGGGCTAGAGCGTTGCATGGTGGTTACAGCGCTTGCCTGGCATGCGCAAGCACACAGGTTCAAGCCCTAGCACCCGCAAACACAACCAAGTGTCAGAGCAACGAAAGCCATGTGAAAAACTCAATAGAGATTGATTCTCTCTCTCTCTCACTGTCCTCTCTTAAAAAAAAAAAAAAGAACTTAATGCTAACATAGTTTCACTCCCCAAAGGAAGACATATATTTTCTCCTATCTAAAATTAAGTCTAAGAAAAACAACTGCACCACAGCACCTCTCCCCTTATCTGCAGGATACATTATGAGACCCTGTTCCCATGGATGCCTGGAACTGTGAGTAGTAACAAATCCTGTATATACTGTGTTTTTCCTTACACATTTACTACCTTTCCATCCTAAGCACTTATACTTTGTTTTTTGGGATTGTTTTGGAGGGTTTTTTTGCCTTTTTTAAAATTTTTCCAATGAAACAATATATTTATATTCTGAAAATTAGATTTACCCCCTAGATCCCACCTTATTACCCACCCTTGTCCCTCCTCCCCACCTCTCTCCTTCCCAGTACATCTCTATGAATGCCTTAGGTTATATGTCACTACACTTTTTCAGGTTTTAATACATGAGAGTTGACCACCTTTCGCAATGGTCAGGGTCTAGCTCCAGCCTCCACAGATGAGTGAAGACATTCAACCCTTGGTTCTCTGGGTTATGTTGACTTCACTCAGCATGATTTCTTCCATGGCCATCCATTCACCTTCAAAGGCTGCAAGCACTTATACTTTGTGGACATAACTTTTGTAGTTTTAGGTGTGACTGCAAAACTGGCATAAATCTCACAAATAGATTTGTTCTTCAAAGAAATCTTAACAGCCTCAGCATATATGCTCTTCTTTCCTTATTAAGTTGGGAAATTTCATCTTTTCACTTGGAGCACTTTATGGCTTCTCTTGGCATATCCATATTGCCATCGTTACTACTGTTTATGGTTTGGATATTTGGTATTCCCCACAAGCTCCTCTGTTAATGCATGAAGTGAGATAATCAGATTATGAAATCATAACCTAATCAGTAGTTTGATCCATTTCGTAGATTAAAAATATGGATAAATTACTGGGTGGCAACATAGGCAGGAGGGGCATAACTGAAGGAAGGGGGACACTGGGGGCATGCCTTGCAGAATATATACTTTGTCTCTGGCTCTTCCTGTTCTTTCTCTGCTTCCAGGCCACCATAAGGTAAGTGTCTTTCCTCTTCCACAACCTTTTGCCATGATGTTTTGCCTTACCTTGGGCCTAGAGCAAATGGAGTACACTAACCATACACTAAACCTCTGAAAATGTGGGCTCAAATGAAACTTTTCCACCTCTAAGTTGTTCTTGACAAACATTTTGGTCACAGTGACAAAAAGCTGAATAACATATTACTTTTGCCCTTTGGGGCCAGTATTAAATAAAATAAGGGCCACTGAACACAAGCACTATGATACATGATAGTTAATCTAATAACCAAGACTAAGTTACTAATGGAAGGATAGGATATACAGTGTAGATATACAGGACAAAGGTATGATTCATGCCCCTGGTGGTATACAGCATGAAATTTTATCACACATCTCAGAATGGCATGTAATTTGAAGCCAATTTATTTCTGAAATGATCTATTCAATATTTTTAGACCCTGGTTGATAACAAGTAACTGCAAACACAGAAAGCTAAACCACCAATAAAGGGGGCCTACTAACTGTATCAACATTTTCATTTTGACTTCCAGGAAGCTGTGTCCCTTTGCTACCAATAGCAGCTATGACTTAATATCTCTGCTGCTTTTCCAGACAACTTTGTTTTATGAGTTCTCCATTTGATCCGCTTCAAATTCTTTGTGGAATTAGATCCTTACTTCACTAGAGGTCTTCTTGGTTAGGATTACTCTTTCCCTTTTCAAAAGTAGCAAAAAAGTTATTGATTTTTAAGAGTGCAAGAGGTGGACAGGAAGAAAGTACTCAGCCTAAGGAGGAACAGGCATCACCTTTCCCTTCATCTTGCTCTCTTCTCAGTTTCTCCCTGAACATTCGCTCCACTTTTCTTTCTCTGAAGGCACATTTCTCTGCCCTCAGTATATACATCTAGTAAAAGATGGGTGCTCTAAATTTTCTGCACTCACATGTTATAAATCCCATTATACCGAGAAGCTGACTAACCTTTTGGTTTGGATTATAAAATTCTCCAGAAAGAAAATCCAAGTGGTTACTATGGCTTCACTCATGAAAAACCAGTTTATATCCCAAGGGTGGAGTCGTGCAACCTAAGCACAATGGTTCAAAATCTCCCAAATGAGGCTGTTGTTGTTGTTGTTGTTTTGGGGAGGGGGTTATAGTGGGAATAAGGGTGGTGGGAACAGAAAGATACTCTCCAAAATGACTTCTCAAAAATACAGTAGATAGTTAGGAGAATAGTTTGCCAGACACTGGCCAGACAATCATCAAACTTATTTCAGGTGGAACTGTATTTCCTAGGGTTCACTGCAGTTGTGAGGGATTATGTAATTGAGTTTTTACCAATAGAGCTTGGACATAGAATGTAGTTCCCTTCCCGCCTTTGCTATGACAATTCAAGTTCCTACAAGATGGGGGTGCCAGGAGATAAAGCAACCTCTGCCTTCCACTGATCTCTCACTAGACTCTGCTGTAACCATTTATTGTTATTTATCTAACTAGTACAGCAGACCATTTATTCATTCTACAAACACTTTGACTAGGTCACATGTTACATTGTGCCATTGGGAACTGAGAGGCCTCTGCTCTCAATTCTTTATAGCCTCTTGGAAGAGAGGAGCAGAACATAAAAGTAATGAAGATCTGACCCTGAGAGGAGATGGCAGAAATGATCCCCAAGTGCCTGTTGGTGACACTGGAAAATCTTCTCTAATATGAGAGGTTATTTTCATTGGTTTCTTAAGTAAGTGGATGGGTAAATAGAAACACTTCAAAAATACAATTTAACAGACTTGGTCACCGTGGGATTGGATGGCAGGGAAGAAAGGAGTCAATTGTAAGGTTGGTGTGGACATCAACAGAATAGGAAATCCACATCTGTGGCAGTGCTACTTTGAAAGGAAAATGATGTTGTTTTAGATTATGTCAAATTTGAGGCAAGCGGTGAGATACAGCAGGCAATTTGGGGCCTGAGATCCAATGGTCAAGAAAAACATCTGGCTGGAGTTACAAGTGAAGAAGCCACTAGATAAGAGTTCCATTAGATCTCCTATTAGCTTATCATGAAACATCCTGGGCTCCTTATGGAATGCCAAAGATACTTTTGAAATGATTTTCATGTTACTCAGGTCACAAAGAAGACAAGTTGGATGTATTTTCTCTTTTCTGAAGAATCAAAACTTATACCAGCCATTGGGAGTTCTGAGAACTCTCAAGTTCATTTGCACCAAATTTATTAATGCGCACCTCGTTGAAGCTGTCTCCCCACACATTACACTACCAAGGGTGTCAAGGATCTGTTTATCTGACAATTCGTTACAAAAACTGCTTGCATTACTCCATGTTTAGTTGAGCAGCACCTATCCTTATCTCCCTGCTCCCTAGGGCAACGAACTTGCCTCTGAACCCTCAGCTCCTAGTTTACAGGATTGGGGGTTTTATCAACCACTAAGAAAAATCATTTCTGTGCCTCCCTTGTCTTGCCTTGAGCAAATCAACTCAAATTTCTGCACCCGATAACTTCAACTGCACATAAGCCTTGTCGCAGACCAGAGCATGCCAGTCATTTCTTTTTCATTTCTTTTTCTTTTGTGAATTTTCTCCTAAACTCTTTTCTCTGCAGTTCACTTCCTTTCCTAAACATTTCTACTGTTCTTTCCTCTCCCTTCTCCATTTTAACTATTTGTCATATTGCTTAATTCTTATAATTTATGATTTAATTCATTCATAAAATCCATTAATGAAGAATAAAGCATTTACAACAGTCGAGACAGGTGTAGACAAAATAAAAAAATCCATGTATATTATATGGAACCAGCCCAAATGCAGGTTAGGAAGAACTTCATTAGCTAGTTTCATTCTCTGTTCATTTACTTCATTAGCTACCGTTCTTTCCATTACTTTGATTAGCTGTAGTTTCATTAGCACTCCTACTAGTTAGAAGGAGTTGTTTTATTACCTATGCTGTCAACTTTCCCTTGGATCCTAGGAAGGATAGAAGTCTGATATTCCCATGTTATATATTGAGAAGAGGGCCATTAATGAAAGCAAACACAGCAGCTTTTAAAAAATCCAAAATAAGTTATTTCGTTCATTAAAAAAGAAAAAACTGTATCCAAAGTAGCATGAACTTCTCCGTGGTAGTAGTTATTCCTTTGAGCACCAACACAGTCCATTTTGTGAAAAGGTAAAAGGAAGAATATGGACTTGCTGGTTTTTGTGAAGAAAGTTCTATTGCCATGTTTGTTTATTTAAAATGATCACTCACAGTACTCACAGTAAGGTCCATATGTTGGATAATGTCCTTGTTTTTAGGAAACACACATTGAAGTATTTGTGGGTAAAGAAACTTCGGATCTACAACTTATTCACAGATGTCTTGGGAAAAGCACCAGAGAGAATAAGCATGGTAAATGTTAACCGTTGAGGAATATGGGTGAAGAGTAACAGAAATTCTTTGTAATACTGTTTGCAATTTTCCCATAAGCCTGAAACTATTTTAAAGTACAAAGTTTAAAAAAATATTTTTCATTATTCAGAGGGAAACTTTGGACTGTTGTAATTCGCTCTATTGGTGTTCTCAGTTTAAAGTACAGTAATTGGCAAGAGGCCTCATAGTTATATTTTAGTTAGCAATTACAATTGAAGGAAAAATACATATCATTGATAATCATCTCTTTACATAAGTGGAGCACTCATGTGAAGGATTGGTTCTCCAGGGTAGTAGTGTTGAAAGTCCCCAGAGCTGGACAGGAGGTAAAGCCTCCACTTACCAGCTGGAGGATAGGAGTGACCATTTAAATTCTCTGTCTCAACTTCTCATCTACAAAATGGGAATATCAAGCCATCTGTGGCACAATTTTCAAAAATGGTGATAAAAATATGTCTGAGTCCACATATATTTTTAGAACCTTGCCATCCACCATCCAGAGTCCATCATCCCTGACCTTGAACCTGAGTGGGATTTCAAACAGAATGGCAATCTCTTCAGGCTCCCCCGCCCTCTCTCTCTTCTTTTCTCCTTGGCCTTGGAACCTAGTTATCATACTGCGGAGGAAACACAAAAGAACTCACTCAGTCCATGTGGAAAGTCTTATGTGGAGAGGAGCTGGGGCTCCCAGCCCAGAGCTAGCATTGACAGCTACACACTTAGAGGAACGATTCTCAATTCCCATTCCAAGCCTCAGGCCTCCCCCGTTGAAGCCCTTCATGTCAGCAGAGACAGCTGAATGGGAATTGCTTTATCCAAGTTCTAGGACTGCAGTCCAAAGCGAAATGAGAACTTGTTTCACAATGCTAAATTTTAGGGTCATCTGGTTTGTATATGTGGTGTCTGTAACACCTATGAAACACAGTTACCTGATACATAAAGTAGAACTACTGAAAATGTGTACATTTTTTCTGTATGCTACAAAACGTTATTTGTACAAATGCACACAATTTATTATTCATACAAATGCATTTTTTAGAATACTAATTTTTATGGTCTTACTATCTCGTCCACCTTTCTTCTCTCTCCTTTTTTGTAAATTGGTGCAACAAAGTCTTACATAGTGAAGGGTTTATTGTTATACATGCACACACGCACACATAAAGACAGCGTAAATTGAACCCAATCCTTATCCAAAACCCTCCTCCACCACTGCCCACTCCCCGGTGCCACTCCACTCTTACCTCCGCTGCATTCTGCATGATTAATTTATATAGATGTACAGTGTTCATAAACTGAAGATAATCTCTATTTGAGAATATAGAAAGAAAAGGAACATTTACAATAATCTAGATTCAGAAAACCTTGGGAAGACTGTTTTCAGGACAGCACATCCTGGGGTTATAATTGTGGTCCAGGAGAGAGCAGAAGGTATTCCCTGGGGACTCTTCGGATTTTGAATCCCCATCCTGGACAAAAGTAAACCTCTGTAGTCCTGTTGCCAAAGGGAGAAACATCTGTAGTGCTGCTGAAGAGTCAGTGGAAAAGAACTTAGAATACAGGGCCTTGTTTGTTCTCTAAGTTCTGATATAAAAGACATTTAAGGAAGATGAAGGCATTTATTAATCACACATAAGCTCATAAATACTGTGGGTATAAAATTGTACCCAGGGTAGGGTTTGCCCTCAAGAAGTCCACAGTCTCATATCTCATAAAACAGGTATTTGAACAAATTAGCAATCCATTGTGTTAAATAGAATTGTGGAAATAAAAATCTAGTGATTAGACCTCAGGTTTGTTAAAAAAAAAAAAACCAGCATGTGATAGCATTCATAATCAGTGATTTACGTGATTTCCTCTAAGTTTCTAACAAATTTTTAAATGAATTGCTTCCTTTTAATTGTAATTCATATAACTTAAGGGTGGTACTTTGGCAGGACTGAAGCATTGCTAAGGGTTGTTCTGTAGGAGTAAGTGTGAGTCCTGCCAGTCCTGCTTGACAAAGGCATATAGTACTATTTTCCCCCATACATTTTCTCTTTCCTTGTTCCAAAATTCTGCTACTGGGTGTGAAATGGGGACAGAGAAGAGAGGAGTTAGATGACAACATAGGACCACAGAGGCAGCCAGTACTCTCATTCTGAATTGATTTTCCACATCCCACTGTGTTTTCCACCAAAGGGCATGCCACCCAGTGTTTGCCATCAGGGAATACCCTACACAGTTTGGCAAGATCTGTGAAGTAACTGCAAGACACTATTGTGAAATTGCCATCAGCACTCAATAGTTCTGAAGCATTCCCCCTGTCCACTCCTACAGCCAGCTGGAAATAGCACGCACTGGAGATGACAAGCCAGTGTCCATCAGGGCTGGGGATGAATCCTGCTTCTTTACTGAAGATGAAATAGAGAGCTCACGCACGCTGGAGCAAGTGGTATCATGTGAGAGCAAACTTGGCTAAACCATCTTTTTAATAAAGTCCATTTTTAATCATGTTTCCCCCCTTAATGTTCTTTTTTTTTTGATACT
This sequence comes from Aplodontia rufa, assembly GCA_004027875.1. NCBI lineage: Eukaryota > Metazoa > Chordata > Mammalia > Rodentia > Aplodontiidae > Aplodontia > Aplodontia rufa. The sequence continues at coordinate 47,407 of PVKS010011522.1, read as the reverse complement.
GGGGATTAAATCCAGGGGCTCTTAACCACTAAGCAACAACCCCAGCACTTTCTATTTTTTATTTTGAGTCAGGGTCTGCTAAGATGCTGAGGCTGGCTTTGAACATGTGATCCTCTGCCTCAGCCTCCTGAGCCTCTGGTATTACAGGCATGTGCCATAGTGCCAGGCTCCATAAAGTTCTTTGAACAGGAGCTCAGGTCATAAACGAATCGCTTCATCTTTAGGACAGCCCTTCCAGGTAAGCACTTGTATTATTTTCTTTTATAGATAAGGTAACTGAGGGCGCTGGAATCGTGTGATTTGGTCAAAGTCCACAAAACAGGGAAGCAAAAGGATGAGAATTTCCCCCTGGCAGTGAGTCCCCAAAGTTGATTTTGCGCTCACCAGCCCACTGCCCCACTGCCACACTGCCACACCGTGTGCATGTCTGCTCCTCTTGCCCAGGAGTAATGCCAGGTCATTCTGCCAGCACCACGCAAGTAGTGTCTTTGCTCGTGTGAGCTTTCCCTGACATTTCCTCCGAAAGCCCTGGCCTCTCAGTCATGGGAAGCGCTTCCCACTGCCTGGGGCAGCAGCAGCAGCACCACATCAATGGTGAAGAGGAAGCCCTTGCCGCGCGCGTCTCCACGGAATCCCTTGTATTTGAGTTGAAATCAAGACAGTCTCTGCTGAGGTGCCAAGGGAAACATACTTACATTATGAAGTGTTTCTAACAAATGTTTTGGAGGTTTTAAACGGGTAGCTTTCTAAATAGCCAAACAACCCAGACACTCCGGCCAGCTTTGCAGCCCAAACATTGTTTCTGGGTTGCATAATTTTTTTTTCTTTCTGAAAACCAGCACAGCTGTTGCAGCAATGCCCTTTTGTCAAATGTTCAATGACATCAACAAATATTGAATAACCAAAATGGAATTGCAGGTCTTAATTTTTTTATTTTATTTTTCCCTTTGTAGTGGTGCTGGGGATCCAACCGAGGGCTTTGTGCATGCTAAGCAAGCGCTTTATCACTGAGCCTAACCCCAATCCCCGGGTCTTTGATTTGGAAATATACACATTATTAATACAATTTTAGCATTCTTTAATAGAATTTCAAAGTAGACTCAAAGGTTTATCTTTATAAAGTTTATAGTCATTCCACAAAGTTCAAGAAGTTTGGCAGTGCTTGGGAAACTTCAAAACAAGTAATAAAAAGTTACCAGGAGGAATTCAAAGCTGCCTTGTATGGTAATGCTGACTCAAGCCACACATACTTCAGCGTTACAAGTTCAGTTGTGATTTGAGGATTGGATCAGTACTGTGTAGCTACAGAGATATTTGAGTGGCTTGCGCATTACCGGTGGATGAGTAACTCTGCAATATTTACAATTAATGCCTCAGCTTTGAAAACACATTAGAGAAACAAGACAGAGGTAAGGAGGGAGGGAGGGAATCATGCACCTTTGGGCCTCATTTATTAATATTTATCAGCCTCCTTGACGATTCTTTGGCTCCAACAGCTGCACCTTGCTTGCAAACTGTACACTTTGGCCAACCTGGGATACCAGTATGCACATTGCATTGTTGCCTGGTCCAAACCCACCCTGCTCGCTCAAACCTTGGTAAGGCAAGCTCTTGATTGTTGGCAGCCAGTAAAAGGGGTTTCCTTATGAATCACAGTGGGCAGGGAGGTTGAGTGATATATGCTAGTCTTCTGCCATAATCTCTATGGAATATATTTGAAATAGAAGACAGAAATCTAGAGTTTAGTTCAACATTTGACTTCAAACACATTCTCAAGAAATTGGAGTGCAATATGGAAAAAAAAATCAGTGTCTCTCCTACTATGGAAAAGTTCACTCCCATAACGTTGCCTTCCAAAAGGGCAGGGACTAAGTTGCACACACTCAAGCTCTGGGGTTTCTGATTAGGAAAGAGTCCCTTGTCTTGGCCTTTTGAGATGACCCAGCCTTCCCATGAAGGTAATAAAACTGGTGGGTCCAATAATGAGCTAACGGGAAAGTTGTCCAATGAGCATGCACGGGGACCCTAAAAAAGGCTCCCACCGTTTCCTTAAAAAATATAACTATCTAACTCATCACATATTTAACTCCAAGAAGGCTCAAAAATATTATAAGATAAGGTGATTATAAATCCCAGTTACTCAAGAGGCTGAAGCAGGAGAATCACAAGTTCAAAGTTAACCTGAAAAACTTGGAGAGACCCTGTCTCAAAACAAAATAAGGAAAGGCTGGGGATATAGCTAAGTGGTAAAGTGCCCCTGGCTTCAATCCCCAGAACCAAACGACAACAACAACAATAATTAAATACATAAAAGTATAGAAAAATCATGAGAATACTGTTTCCCACTATATTGTTTACCTGTTCACAGTAAGTTGAAAATCTGGTTTTATCAGTAATATTGCATTAATCTAGCAAAGAAATTAAGATGAGCTATAAAGTTTTATATTTTAAATAAAAGAAAATAGACACATGACACCAACAAATTTTTTTTCCATTTTAAATCTCATGAAATACTTCAATATCTGAAATATATATTAGCACAGACATTTTGAATGAAAAAGAAAACTAGAAACTAAAGCTAAGATTTGGCCCCAAAGCTAAATGTATCAAATTCACACATTCTCCAAATTATAGAGAATTAATCATGTTTCAGAATTGTAAAATTCACATATGTCAGTTTCTCTGGTTACTAAGTTTTCTCTGGTAACTAAGCAATAAAATAATCGTTCATTTTGCTGGGCACAGTGGCATATGCCTATAATCCAGCTGCTCTAGAGACTGAGGCAGGAGGATCACAACTTTGAGGGCAACCTCTGCAACTCAGCAAGACCCTGTCTCAAAATAAAATAAAAAAGACTGGGAGTGTAGATTAGTAGTAAAGCACCCCCTGGGTTCAATTTTCAGTACTACACACCAAAAAAATTAGTTTAAATAAAATAATCTTTCATTTTTAATTAATGAATCTTTTGATGTAACTGAAATATATGTATGTCTGTTATTTGCCAATTTTATTATTATTCAAAGAAAAGAGTCAAATTATTTCCCCTATATAACTTGTAACACACATTTCCACATATTGGGGTGGTGTGTAAGAAATGGGATACGAAAAATAAAAAACCTGCTTTGGAAATTTACAATTTTCCTTGATACAAAAGTCTTTTCAGGATCAGTAATATGATATGGTCACCAAGAGTAGTTGATGTAAACAAATTCATCATAAAATAGTCTGAATGGTATGTAGAAAGCATCAGGCCTGTGTTGACTCATGTCTTTTTCAATAGCCAGCACTCAGAATTTACCAAACACCATGATATTTACAAGGCACGCGAGAAGCTTTATGAGCTCAAGATTGTCAACATGGGGGAGGAGGCAGACACGCGAGGTAGTGGCCTGGATATGGTCTGCATGCTCATCTCCTCCAAGCACTCATGTTGCAATCCTCACCCGCAAGGCACTGTCTCAGGGGGTCAGGCCTTTGGGAGGTGAGTAGGTAACAGGGAAGGAGACTCAGGAAGCAGAAAACTACTCTCATAGAGGAACCTCAAGACAAATTGCTCACTACTTCGGGCCCGTGAGGAAGTGAGTCTTCACCAGACACTGAATCTTCCGGTGTCTTGATCCTGCACTTCCCAGTTTCCAGAACTGGGAAAAGTAAATTTCTAATGCTTATAAACTACCCAGTCTATGATATTTTGTGATAGGAGCTCCCAGTGGAAGCACACACAGTAAGGGAGAAGAGAGGAGCAGAACAGCTTCTGGGCAGAGATACATTTGAATTGCATCTTTTTCTTTCTTAGAGAGAGGGTGGGGGGGGCAGAGAGAGAGAGAGAATATCAGCCTTATGTAGTTTTTCATTTGCTTTTTTGTTGCTCTGACACTTAGTTATGTATGTGGTGCTAGGGTTCCAGCCCGGGTCCTCCCGCCATGCCAGGCTAGCACAATACCGCTGAGCCACTGCTCTAGTCCATGAATTGCATCTTGAACAGGAGAGTGACACAGGAGGAGAGGATGGGAAGTGGAACAGGAAACGGCTTTCCAGAGATCATCTCACAACTGTCACACAAACAGAGATATGGTTTGCTCAGTAACAAGACGCGAATGAGGGGTGTAATAACAGAGGAGTAGCCCTGATTGATGAAAGAGGGTATGTTGGTAGGGAGGGAGCAGAATTTGAGCTGATAAAGAAGACAGGAAGGTATGTGTATAGCTGTAGGGCCAATTACAGAGTAGACTTCACAGAAAGCTTTTCTCAAAGGTGTTTCATAAAATATTAACTTCACACACTATTTATTTCTTAAGTAGTATTTGGTGAACTGGCAAGCAAAAGTTTGTTCCTTCAAGTATATTGGAGAAATGCTGAATTTCTTATCTGCAGAACTTCTCAGTCTTCAGTATTCTAAATATGTAGCTACACAGCTATGTTAATAAAGATAGAATTTCTCATGCTTATGTGATCAAAGAAACTTTTTCTGCACAGGATATTTTGAAAAGTTAGTGTTCCAAATAAGGCAATTGGGAAGTTCTACTATAAGCAATTAAGTAGAACTTAAGGTCTTAATCAAAGGTCAAGGAAATTCATGGCCAAATCTGTATTTAAGAAATGAAACTTTGGCAGGGTTATGAAAGAGGGGTTGGAAGTGAAACCAAGTTGGGAAGCTATTGTTTAGGGAAAGCCCAAGGGAATGGAAGAGAAAGTCTGAATGTGGTAGATTTTCAGAATTAACAGCATCAAAGGAATAGTTTATACAGAGAGTATAGAAGTGAATGAAGGGATAAAGTAATGATGAATTAACCAAGTGATCAAAAGTAACTATCGATAATGAGACAAACTACCATCATAGCACTCCTGACGTTATGCACTGGAAGGGACCTGACACCACTTACATACTGTGAGCAACAATGTGTAAGCTGAAATTAATCTAGCAATATTCTAGTCAAAGGACAGTACTATCAAAAGCTATCAATGTCTTAAAAACCAAGAAAGGTCAAAGAACTATCCCAGATTTAGGGAGGCCCAAGGGATGCATCCAAGTGCATACAATTTGTTATTCGTACAAATGCATTATTTAGAATACTAATTTTTTTATCATCTTGTGATCTTATCCATGTTTCTTCTCTTCTTGTATAAGAGGTCCAAATGTGATTCTTCAATGCATCCTGGACCAGAAAAATATAGGATATAGAAGACATTACTTGCAAGAATTTATCATAAGAAATAAAGTCAAAGATATGCAATGCAAGTCAACGATGTTCCTGCACTGTCCAGCTGTGGAGACTGGTGGACAGAGGCATGCACGAGACAGGGAGGAGCAGGTTTGAAGGAGGAAAATGATAAGTTCTCTCTGCGATGTGTTTCTTTAAAATGCCAATGCCATATCCAAGGGTAGCTGCCTGGTAAGGAGTACCTCGAGTTCTTGAGAGAAGAGGCACTGGAGTCTATTTTGAAAACATCTTTGCATTGGATATTATTAAATGCTGTATTTTTAATTAACTGTCAATTTCCCTCTTCATTCAAACTACTTTCCAAAGCACACAGAACCTTAGCTTAATAATGTGATTCATTAAGCAAATTAATTACTATATGAAATTTTACCAACATTTTTAGGTGGTAATCTCTCCTAAAAAGGAAACTGACATAAATGATTTATAATTGCTTAGAAGAAAAATTCAGGGATATTAAATAATTGATTCTCAATTGACTATTGATTCCTAATGGAATTGATTCCATTAGGAATCAATAGTCATAACAGTGCTCTAGGCATTAAAGGTAATAATTGAGTGTCTTCTCAAAAATTAATTGAAAATGATAACTTATGAGTTGAGGCTTTAAAATTCCTCAAGAAAATCAGTCATATATTTTGAAACTTCCTGAACTTCATGATCTACAAAAGCTTATGTTCCAGGAACCAACTTGGATACTAGTTTTTTTTTTTTTTTTAGACAAACAACATTACCGTAAAACTAACACTTGCTTTAATAAAGACATCTTTTTAGCCTAAAACTCTAATTTAGAAAATGGACAATGTTAATGCCAAAAATAGATTATACCAGTCAGGCTAAGTAAATGTCGGGTTTTCCAAACCTGGGGGTATAAAAATGAACAGACTCCACGAATGTTTTGCCGAAATAAATATTATCTCAATCATGTGTACATAGGCAGCATCAACTTTTCCAAAACCAACTTCTGGATATTCTTGTGTAACTCTTGTTTGTCGTAAAATGCCATAGATACCCTCCCATCACTATCTCCCGCTAACAAGTAAATATCTCATCACAATTTATCTCCATTTCTTGGGGCAATCATTGAATAAAAGCAGAGCAGTTCTTCCACTGCCTTCGCTGGCTTTGAATGCTAATCGAACTGTATCAAGCCGACTGTCCAGACAGACTGCCTGGGTCTGGTTCTGACTCTGGTCCTTATTTTGGATAAGGTTCTGGACTTCTTGTACCTTGTTTTTCCACCTCTAAAATGGAGCAACGACCGTATTTAGAACTTTGGCCACTTTAAGTGTCACATAGGTTGTCCAAATGAAAATAAATCATCCCTGCCCAGAGGAGCACAGTGTTCTTCCTCCAAGAGCCCATTTTGGTTTTACCAAGAATCTGCCCTTATATCCTAAGGGTTGGGCCTGATGCTTCCCAAGGACAGCCCAGTCAGTATTTCTTGGAGGACAGGACTCCATCAGCACTGTTCACACGTGTGCACTTCCAGCAAGGGTTCTGTGGATACTGCTGCTATGCTTGCTTTCACTTCTGCCATTACCCTGGGAAGCTTCCAGAAGTTGAGTGTTGCTCTGCCTGTATTCTAGTCAAAATGATGGTGCTCTCACCTAGAAGGGAGCCTGCTGCCCTTCTCTCCCCCGCTGCCCCAAGATGCATGGAATCTCTAAGTCTATCTCTAAAAACTAGTCAATAACTCATTTTAAATTACCAAGCTATCTATTTCAGTATTTTCTTTGTAAAAAGTTCTAATAAATCTTGACCATAGGTCATCCTGGCAAAAATTCTTTTTTTCAAATTTATTAGAAGTATATAGCGAGCGATACAGGATACAGTTGAGGGGGAAACATTATCAAAACAGTTGCAATCAATGTATATAAACTTTGTTATCCAGGGGTAATGCCAAAGCATAGACAAACCACCATGGGTTTCACCTGTTGCAGTTTTCCCCAGAAGAACTCATGCATTAAATGGGTAGCTTGTGGAGGAATGACATCGGCTTCTGGGATGGTTCCCCCATCTTTCCAATCACCAGACTCCTATGAGTTCTTCAAATACCCTCCCCCCTCCCCATCCCCTTCCCTACACCTCCAAGTATCTAGGGAGCTTTCACCCTATTGCACTGAAAGTCATTCAATTTGAGGTTTTATTTATTCCAGGTCCTTAACTGGTCATCTGTGGTTAGGAATAGCTACCACATAACACACACATTGTGAACAACACTGCATTTCAGCACCACAGGTGAGATAATTTTACCTTATCCAGTATACTAAAATGCTCAGGGTGTATGCACTTTGCAAAATGATTTGTGGAGATTGTTCAGCATAGCCTCTTCTGAAGAGTTTTGACAGAACAGAGATCATTTATTAAAGATCTGCTAAAAGATAATGAACCATAATTTAAGTCCATCTCCTGATCTTGCATGTTCAGGAAGATTGGCCCTCTTGCGTGGACAATGTCTTAATCAAATACAGTATTTCTTTGAATCTCATTTGTAGGTCCAGTTATTTTTTTGAGTGTGATTAGAGGAAATGCCAACTCTGAGGTCATGTTCAGGAAAGTTGATGCACAGAGGCAGAAGAACATTAACTGAGCAGGGGCACAGAGGCTGCAGAGAAAGGACCACACAGCAACCTGACCTCAGCAGGCTGAAGGAGATTTCTCACAAATTTTATTACCTCTTCCAAAAAAGTATGGAGAAGACTTGACAATATTAAGCACAAATAGACTGATGCTTGAATGTAAGATAATTCCAACCCAAATAGAGAAGGCTCCCACCACTCACTGCCTCTGCAGGGTCTTTTGTATTATGTTCAAGGAATGCTTTTGAGAAGACCCCAAAGTGAAAGCTGGAAATATCTTCTGAAGTACTGATTCACCATGAGCCTACTTTTTCCTAGTGAAATGATAGATATTTTTCATACAAAGTAATTTACCTTTCCAACACAGAGTCAGTAACCTTAGATGAAATCACAAATACAGGATGAAGTGATTGCTAGTTGTAGTCCCATGTGCACACCCCAAGGTCAGTGTCTACCAAGGGGGACTGAGTGGATGTGCTGCCGTATCATTACACCCACAGCCCTGGGGCATCTGGGCAAGGTCAGAGTGGCAGAGCTTCATCTGAGCTTTGCAGAGAGCAGCTCAGTGCCCACTAGGTAGGGAGCCCAGTGAAGGTCACCCCTGCCACTCTGCTCAGATGAGAGCCCTGTGTTAGTTTCCTGTGACTACTGTCACAAATGACCACGAAGTTAGTGACTTAAAACTAATCGTCTTGCGGTGCTGGTGGTCAGAAGTCTGTAGTCAAGCTGTCGGCAGGGTTGACTTTCTACTGAAAGCTCTAAGAAAGAACCTTGTGTTGCCTTTTGTAGTTTCTGGTAGCTATTGGTGTTCCTTGACTTGTGGCCTTGTGGCTACATTTCTCCAGTCTCTGCCTCCAAAGTTATATCACCTCCTCCTCTTCTGTCACCTGGGATTAGGGACTGAATTTGTGTGTCCTGCTCCAAAATTTGTATGAAAAAGCCCAAACCAAATGTGATGGTGGCAAGAGATGGGGCCTTTAGGAGGTGATTAAATCGTTGGGGGAGTCCTCATGAATGAAGTTGGTGACCTAATAAAAAGTAGCAAAACTCTAGTTTGCTCAGCTTTTCAGCCACGGAAGGATACAGGAAATCAGCATTGTGCAACATGGATGTGGACCCTCACCATTAACACTCACCTGAGCAGCCTGATCTTAGACTTGCAGCTTCCAGAACTGTGAGAGATCAATTTGTGCTGTTTATGTGCCACACTGGTTATATATACTCTATTACAGCACCCAGAACTGGAAAAGGCATCTTCCCTGTATATTTCTTACAGAGACATTTGTAAGTCATTGAATTTAGGGTCCTTCCAGATAATCCAGGATGATGATCTTGTCCCAAGATATTTAAATTAATTACACCAGCAAATAGCTTTTCTTCTAAACAAGGTGACATCCACAGGTTCCAAGAGTTAGGATATGGGACCTTATCTTTCGGGGGCCACCATCCAATGCACCACAGGGCCCATGAGCCTGGGAAGAGTTGGTGTTCAAAAGTCCAGCGCTCGAGGTGAGCCTGGTGAAGGGGATTGAGGAGGGGCAGGAAGAAGGCCCAGCTGGGGTGCTGGGAATGGGATCGCTCCATGCAGTGCCCTGCATTTCTGGCTTCCTGTGTATTGAATGTGTTTCTTTCTCTTCTCAGTCCCTGTGCTGGTTGTGTGTGTCTTCTCTAACATGCAGACCTTTTCCAAAACAGAGCTTTGGTGTTATTTTGATACATTTGCTCTTAAAAGATTATCTTCATTAAGAAAAGAAATTTCAATGTTGCAGTTTTCAGTTAAAAAAAGAAAAAATGTGCTAAATTTTTCAAAAATTCTTTTAGGGCTGGAGCAGTGGCTCAGCAGGTATCACTCTTGCCTGGCATGCATGGGGACCCCGGTTCAAACCCCAGCACCACATACACAACTAAATATCAGAGAAACAAAGGCCAAATGAAAAAAAAAATAAATACAACTGATCCTCTCTTTCTCCCTCTCACTTTAAAATGTATTCTTTGAACTATTATAATATTTTAGAGCTTTACTTTTTATTATGCAAAAAAGTGTCCTGGCAGTGATGATAATTTAGAGTTTGCAGGGATCATCATTAATAAGACTTGAACAAGAAGCATGTGGCCCCATTTCAGACATAAAAATATGATACCAAAAATAAAAGGTTCACCAAACCAAACTCAAATCTCTTTATAAAAATTATAGTGATCTAGTAGCTTTATATTAAGGTGATATTCAACTTCTTCACTAATATTTCATGCATTTGTATAAAAACATGTGTTTTAATGTTTTTGTATTAAAAAAAGGAATACCTAATAATTTTTTTCAAGAAGTGCATATGCCTCCAAGTTCCCTCTAATATACCCTGGTATGAAAAAGTTAGAATCCTTGGATGAGATATGAATTTTAGAAATAAAGGTATGTGTGTGTAAGAGAGAGAGCGCGCGCAATGACAGAGGAATTTAAGAGAGAATGACCAAGGATTTGCCTCAGAGTCAGCAAAAATTATGGAAATTTGATGATAATAAGTCACAAAATGAAGCAATCAGATACGAATATAAAGAACAAGGAGACCAAAAGGAAAACTGACGGAGAGAAGAAGGATGTCAGTTAAGTAGGTGTGAAAATATTTCCCAACTTTCTGGTCAGTAAGGGTTGGTGGTTAAAAATGAACCGAAACCTACAAACATTGTTAACATTTATTTTGATTTAACAGTGTGAGTGTATTCACACAGTAGAATACTTCAGCATTAAGTGCAGGCATCCTCACATCCTGCTCAGTCAACGTAACACTGAGTAAAAGAATCTGGCACAAAAGAGCACTTACTGCACAAGTCCCTCCATATGACAAACATGTTCATTTTGAATACTGGAAAGCAGGACCACAGTGACTCTTGGGAAACTATAGACTTAGAAGAGGATTCTGCGTTGTCAAGAAGTTGGTGATGTTTTGTATCTTGATCTAGGGGCTGGTTAGAAAGTAGGATCAGCTCGTGAAAAGTCATTGAACACTTACATGCACTTTTCTATCTATATGTTTGAATAAAATTTAAAAAGAGGAGAATAAATTATAAAATAAATGCCTTTCCTATTTTTCTTTATGATGTTTCCTTCTAATTATTCTTTGGTGGGGGAAAAATTGGATAGTATTTTATTCTACTTACTGAACATCACTGTTCTCACCTAAAATGAAAACAATAAACCAAAGCTTACATGTTCTTTAGCAAAAACAGATCCATTCAAAAGCTAAGTGCTGGAACGTGATCACAAATGTGACCGGGAATAGAGAACAGCCCAACTTGATTTCTGATGGTAACTGAAAATTTATTTCCTTTGTTGAATTTGATGTAGAGTGAGGCACAGATTTGTTTAACTCTGAGAACTGTTTCTTCAGCTACCCCATGTATGGCAGGCCATTGACGCTCACTCCATCCCCAGCCTCCCCTGGGGTTGGTGTGGGTCCATGTGACCAGTTATAACCAACGGATTCCAGTGGAAATGGCACATGTCACTTTGATACAAAGGCATTTAAGAGACCAACACAGCTTTCCTACATGTTAGGAATAAAGATGGTATGTAATGTCAACTAAGGATAAGATGGGAGAAATCACTATTCACATTAAAACATTAATTCGAAATGTTAGTACAAACCAAAAAAATCATTATTTAATAATAATTAAATAATTATATGAAATAAAAATTATTCTCTGGTATCTTTTCATATTTTCCTTGAAGTCAACTTAACTAGCACACAGCTTTGATCTTGCTAATGTCCCTTGGGTTTTTGTTTTTGAAATGTCATCAAACAATGTAAAAATACTTTTCTGAAATATTTTTCTATCTCTGTCATTCTTTTCGTAGGTGCATTTTAATCTTATAAAATATCTTGTTCCACCATCAGAAAATTTGAGGAAAAAGTTAAAATGTGTTAAAATTTAGACCCAAACAAGTTGGAAACCATGTTACCTATGTGTTGTTCACTGATAACAACCCAGCAACAGTATGATTCAGTAAGGAAAATTTCTCTTCAGTTTGAAAGCTCAGAGAGGAAAACGTGGGAAGTAGAGAATGAGAAGGAGAGGGAAGAAAGAGACTTAATTTAAGAGGATGCAAGAGTGTTAGAAATAAGAAAGTGCAAATAATTAAGAAATAAAGATATTTTCAAAGTGACTCCTATGACCCAAAACAGCCCATCATAGAAATACATGGTTTATAGTGTAGTGCCTATTCTTTAGTCTACTAATCTGTTAATTTATTCACTTTATTTTAACGTGCCCACAGCTGGCTTCCAAAACTGTACCACTCTCCTCCGACATGTGGGTAAAAAGCTAACCAGGAAGCAGTCCAAGGCCTTATATTGCTTATTACAGCAGTGCCCTTGTAACATTTTTTTTTTTTTTTTGGTAATAAAAGTATGTAGGCCATTGGTTTCTTCAGAGGAAAGCAATCTTCACATTCCAGAAACTCTTGGGGAGGTCACTGAAAGAACAAGCCGTGCACACAAACACGTGCAGGAGAATCAGTGCTTTCCCGGACTAGCTCTGCTGTGAAGCAGTCCAGGGTCTGCTGACCTCTCCGGAGGAGCTGAGTGGAGCCCAGCAAGGTCATTCACCGGGGAGCTCAGAGGAGAGCAGCTTGGTTGCAAGTGGCTGGGTTTGGCCCATTAGTTTACGGCCATACTTCTGTTCAGTGTACTTTGCTCCTCTCCTGAGTGGAGGAGACTTCAGTGTCAAGAATCAGTGGGTGGAAAAAAAAAACAATTTAAGAGGATGATAGCTTGAGAACTAGGACAAGTGAAAGACAATGCCAGGAGAGGGCATGGCGGCACAGTAAAAGTTGACCAGATTTTGAAACTAGAACCCTGTATTTGAGTTTGTGACTGTTAAAACTTTGTTGTTATATGCAGTCATCTTTTTTCCTCATCTGTGATTTAATAAATGATCTATGAAGTTTCCCCTCCTCTAATTCTATAAACGTTCTGTGAATAGCTTTTCAGTTGACTCCAAAGTCTTACTCATTATCATTTAATATGGTTTATCCCTGCTGGAGAGCATCCAGGAAGCCTGGGAGAATTTCTCCAGGGTCTTCCACCCTGTGCAATGGTGAGGCTCATCATAACACAGCACCTGTGTCCCCTCTGCTGTCCCTGTTCTGGAGGATTTGGTTCTCACTTTGCTCAGTTCTCAGGCAGGCAGTCCTAACCCACAGAGGGTCTCCTAACCTCCACATTTGCTGTGAAGAGCTGAAAATTGTCATTATGTTGCTTTCAACTGGTTCCTTTATTCATTTAGAGTAAATGTTTGTGACCTGAGATGAGATGATTAACATAATGCATTAAAACTTGTTTGTAGGTCATATGCTAGAAATTATTGGGACATGTGGGAGAAGCTCAGACTTAGCAAGTCAAGAAAAGGTTCTGTGTAAGCTGCAAAACAAATATCTGAGTTTTTACAACTAGTGACTTTTAATAAATCATGCAAGCCTGGGCTGAAGAAGTGCTTATCATAGCACTGAACTAGCTGTATACAGCCAACCATTCAAGATAGATTTGTTTTGAAAGCAGTTGAATTTAGTAAGTTTGAAAAAGAATAGATGAACGGAAAAAGGAAATGTGGTATACATTCACAATGGAGTATTACTCAGCCATGAAGAAGAATAAATTATGGTATAAACTGGTAAATGGAGCTGGAGATTATCATGATAATGGAAATATGTCAGACTCAGAAAGCCAAAAGTTGAATGTTTTCTCTGATATGTGGGAACTAGTCCAAAATAAGGTGCAGAAAGAGAGAGAAAGAGACACAGAGAAAGGGAAAAGGCAGGGATTCTATCAAAATAGAAGAAAGGTTGGCAGACTAGATGAGGGGTACTGAGGGGAAGGAAAAAGTTACGGGATAAGGGAAGAACAGAAATCTGATTCTGATCTAACTTTCCTAGGAACATATATGAATATACCACAGTGAATCTTGCATACCCACAAGAACTAACTAGATGTATGTATATAAACTAAACTAAAAGTAACTAGAAGAAAGATCAGCAGAAGAGAGGGAAAGGAACAGAGGAAGGAGGAGGAGAGGAAAGGGGGAAATACCGGGGACTAAATTTTAAAAATTATGTTTCATGCTTTTATAATTATATCAAAAAGAATCCTAATATTATGTATAAAAAAAGCAATAAAATTTTTAAAAAATAGATCAGGAGTCTTCACTCTGGCTACATATTAGACTAATCACAGGAGTCTTTAAAAATCATCTTCATCTGCCCCCCGCCTCTCCCCAACCAATTAAATTTGCTCTATGCACTGAAGCCAAGATGTTGAGATGCATGCCAAATCCCCTAGGTGCCAGGGATTTCTCAGTGGACAGGCTGAGAAGCACTGCCATTGGTTATGTTTTTCAGGGCCATTATCTGGCACTTCTGCAGAGTGAAAATGAAGAGATGCGGTTTGGGGTCAGAGTATGACTCCCATTTAAAGCTGTGTGTCCTTAGGCAAGTCCTCTAGACCATATCTGCCCCACCAAATTAATAAGAAAGTTAAGTAAGGCATATTTTGCAGTACTTGATACATAGTAAACACACAAAAGGTATTAGTCAAATACTGGATTTATTTTCTTTAGTTTAATTTTAGGTGGCAAAAATTGGACTGACAATAATTAATAAGCTGTCAGTAAAATACATGCGAAGATTGATGTTGACGAGAATTTGGTTCTTATTTTTCCTCCAATTAAGCAATCTCAAGCTGTGGACCTGTGGTCAGGCTAATTTAAAGGTCCTCAGACTGAAGTTCGATACACAAGGATTTTACAGTCAACTTCCACATGAGACCCCCAGGCTAAACTGTAAGGTGTGGCTTGCTGGTGACAGCCTTGAGGCTAAGTCTCCTTGGCCTTTTAGGGCTCAGATCTAGCTGATGGAATAAAGTCAAGAATATGTGATAATGGAAACATAAACTGCTCCTTTTATTTCTTCATAAATAGTTGGTATGGACCATGATATTTGGGGGAGGTGAATTAAAAAAGAAAATTATTAAAAAAATACTTAAGTTGCAGATAAAATTGTTAAAGAACTATTTTCCCAAATGGCTAATTTGTATTTTCCAAGTTGCTGTTATTTATGTGTTTTAGTTCTCTCAGAATCTGTGCATTTAAAATTTATAAAGAGTTCTTCAAATCAAAACTAAGATATAGTACCCACTGGCTTGTAGCAAATGTTCCTGCCTGCCTTTAAATCTGGATAAGTTTTCAGAACTTGATTTCACAAAAGAAATGTTGAAAAGCTCTCAAAATTAGTAAATCAGTTTTAAAAGTCTGCTCCATTTGCAAATATATTGGCCCAACATGTAAAACAAATTGTGTTCTAGCTGTTTCATAGAAATGTTGACCTTAAGAACATCTGTAGAAGTGTACTAATGCCTCTCATCATATCCCACAGGAGCAGAATGACTTACTACGATAGCTGGAGGACCAATAGCAGCACTAGGAACAGGAGCCAGGTATTGCATTTCATTTGTACTACAGTTATGGATGCCTGCTCTCTGGTTTTAGAGTAGGCTTCTATTTAAGCTTTCTTCTGAAAAATAAATTCTATTGTTCCAAAGAAATAACTTCCAACTTCATTAAAAGCTGATGTCACATAGGACTTTTTCAAGGATTCATGAGTTCTATATTCCCTGCATTTTCCCATGTTTGATAATTTGCCTGTTACTTTTGTACACAAATGATATTTTGGCAGGGTATACTATTCTGGTTAAATCTCTGACATCAGAACTTTGGAAACTTATTTTCTCATCTGAAATGGAATGTTACTCTAGACAAGACAAAAGATGTCTCCATTCCTGCTCCTGCCTCAGTGTCCTTGGTTTTCTTCATGTCCAAAGAATTTTTCTTATTCTTGAAGTTCAAGTGTTTCATATGACTTACATATAAGCATTAATTATCCTTTATTATTTTTTTGTGATCTACAGACTTTATTGTTTCTGAAGAAATTTTTATCTGTGACATGTTTAAATAACTTTCTATCCCTTTTGTTGTTATGTTTTCTGTGATGACTTCTAGAATCCTTATGTTGAATTTAATTTGTTCATCCTCCACACCTATCATCTTTTTTTCTAATGGTTTTAATACTGTGTGCATTGCCTTCATCTAAATTTTTCCCACTGTTTCAGAAGTTAGATTTCCAGCTGTATGTATTATTTCCCTTTGCTTTTTATACCTTATTTTTATACAGTAGTGCTCTGGTTAAAAACGTGCTTGCTGAGTAATCGCCCTCTTAAACGCCATTGTACTCTTGCCTATCATTTTTTTAAAAAATTTTTTTAAAGAGAGAAGGACAGTGAGAGAGGGAGACAAAGAGAATCAGTTTTGTTTTTTGTTTTTTAAAAGAGAAATACAGTGATAAAGAGAGATATAGAGACAGAGAGAATCAACTTTTATTGAGTTTTTCACATGGCTTTCATTTCTCCAACACTTAGCTGTGTACATGGGTGCTGGGGTTTGAACCCATGTATTTGCGTATGCCAGGCAAGCACTGTAACTGCCGAGCCACCGCTCCAGCCCCGAGAATCAGTTTTTATTGAGTTTTTCACATGGCTTTCCTTGCTCTGACACTTAGCTGTGTACATGGGTGCTGGGGTTTGAACCCATGTACTTGCTTGCACATGTAGCGCAAGCACCGTAACCGCCAAGCCACTGCTTCAGCCCCTTGTCCATCATTTTTAAAATTCATATTTATTAAGTTTTGTAAAATAAATGTAAGTTTCTCACATGAAGTTACCTTCCTTCAGATTGAGTTCATCCTTTTGTCTTTGCTTGCCGTGTTCCTCACCCATCTACAAATCTATTGATTGATTGATAGGTCACATGTTTACATGTAGGTCATTTTGAACATGACAAGTTGGATAGTGCTCTGTTTGACAGCGCTTGTCCCCATCTCTTGGTATAACACTTCGGGTTTAATTTTGAACACTGGATATCACATTCTTCCCATTTTCTGGTAGGTTTAAATAATGCCACGTGCTTCGGTTCATTTTGAAATTCAGCGGCAGAGCCCACTGCACTCAGCCAGCAATATATTCAACCCCTGCAGACTTGCGCGGCTCTGCACAGCTTGGCGTGGAGCCCTGGGAATGAGCAGGTTTTCTTACAGTGGGACCACACCGTGAGAGGGTAGGCAATCTATTTTTTCCTGCATTTTTCTCTTGACCTTCCAAGGCCACCTCCTCAGTCCACTTCTCTCCGTAAGAAAGATGTTCGTGAAGAACGTCATAGTTTTGTGAACTCATAATATTAACAGATTATTGTTCCTGAAAGATGAGATCAGGGCCAGAGCACATCAGAATCCATTCACACCAGAATCCACTCACTCGTTAAACATGCGTGTTTTTAGTGTTTACGCTGTGCCATGTACCTTTTTCAGTTTATAGCACTAAACAAAATATACAAGATACATAACTTCCCAGAATTACCTTCTACGGGGGACAAAACATAATTGAATGAATGACAAAACTTACATAGACCAGGTATAGTAAGTGTTCTGAAGAAAAATGCAGAGTTCCCCAGAGAGTGACAGGACTGTTGTTCTGGAAGGGGTGGTCTGTAAGGACCTCTGAAAGGTGACATTGGAGCACAGACATAAAGAAATTGGAGGAACGAGTGTTACAGATAACCAGGGGAAGAACTGTCCAGCAGAGGATACAGATGGGAAGATAGTTGAGGCAGACTCAAGAGGACAACATGGTGGGCAAGGAGTTAGGTGGCCAATGAGGTCAGTGGTGGGGGAAGCCAGGACGCACAGAGCCCAGGAAGACATTTTAAGGACTTTGGTTTTGGAGGAAGAAAAAAAAGCATTGGCAGTTTAGGGTGGAAGAGTGACATTGTTTTTTAAAAGAAGTAATTCTTTAACTCTCTCAGGTCGTCACTTTCCAAATTTTACGGAAAGAGGTGCCTCCTTTCTTTGCTATGCCACTGCTGGTGGATTTTTAACTTTTTTTTTCTTTTTGGGTGAAATGTTAGGAGAAAAAAGGGCTGTGAATCCACCTCACTCTGCCATCACATCCCCTGCTATCCAGATGGAGAATTTCATTTCCACTGTGCTCTAAGGGCCTCACTCACATTCACCCTCCAGACCATTGTCACAAAGGGCTGCACCCTGGAGCCCCAGGCACAGCTCAGGGAGCACCCACACCCAGACTCGCCTCCCACCCTGGCCTCTGCAACAACCCCAGCAGTGTGCGCCTGGGCAGGAGTGCTGCATAGTTCCACTTCCAGAACACGTGACTCACAGCAGTTTTGTTCTTCGTTCAGCTTTCAGCTTTCACGGAGTTTGAAGTGTTTGTATAAAATTGTTGTAGATTTATTTTTAAAACCTTGCAATCTTAAATCAAAGAATTGTAAAAATATCATTATGATTCCAAATTACTTTTTCTTGTGAAAAAAGTGATGCTAAATTTACAAAAGTATGTTGTATTGACATTAGGGAAGGGCTATAAAACCATTCAAATAATCAATTAACTATTTTTGGGTACCTAATGGCTACACAGAATTTCTTGACTATCTAAAAAAGGATTTCTGATTTTTAAAAAATTATCATATCCTACTCTTTTTGCTGGAGTACTTTAAATTTGTGTTAAAAGGAGTTCCAAATTCTCCTCACAAAGAAAGTTCACATCTTAGGGCCTGCTGTTTACTTCCTTTGAAGTTGTAGAAATAATGACGTGCGTACAGTAGAATCAGCTGCATTTATTTATTAAAATCTGATTCCATATTGTCTTAATATTCATACAAGATGTGAAGCTCTGTGATTTTATAGATTATCTAAAATGTAGGGCCTAGAACCAATAAAGGGTTAAATGAGTAAACAATCACCCTTGAATTTATACTTATTTGCCATGGAAGTTCAGGCTGTGGTAAAGACAACCTGAATTTTTGAAGGAAACGCATTGGGAAAAAGCCTAAATCCTTTATATACACGAAAGATATATTATGTACCCCATTGATAAGCTTTTTGTGTTATATACTATGTATTATTATTGTGGTTGTTTTTGCCAACATATTTTTATTAACTCTGCTTGTATTTTGGTGGAGAAATCCTGGCAAATGCACAAAGGCTGTGTTTATTATCACTTCCAGCAACCTTTTGAGAATTTTTCAAAACCCATAATCACTATTCTCTGGCGTGGCTTATGTTTAGGAGAGCATTGTTAAGTAATCTAATATTTGCCTGACACTTTTTCTAAACATAATTATTTCAGTGTTTCCACAATGTATCTAGATTTAAAGAAGGTTATCATTATTATTGAAAACATATTTTGTGATGAGTTAACGAAGTTCTCCAAAATAAAATGAATCATACTATGAAAGACCTATGTTGACACACTTCATGCAAACCCACTCAGGTCCTTTGTGTGAGATCAGAATGCACTATAAAAAAAAAAAAAAGAAAAGAAAGAAGCTTATGCCAAACAAAAAGAAAAAGCAATAAGCAAATATTAGCCAATATTTCTGCCTCTATCTTATCTCTATTTTAAGTAAAATCACCAAAAAGAAGATATCATAATCACAACCAGCACTCTTATAAGCTAATATTACTTGAGGTTTCTACGAAGAAGTATTGCAAACTTTTCCATAAGAAGTTTCCTTTCATGCTTCTAACAGTATACAGACTTCTCTGTCCAATTGCAAACTCCCTAATTTTTTTGTACATTAAGTATAAAGTCAATCATATTCAAATTGTTACTCTATTCTATTAGCTATAAGCACACAATTCCAAGCCAGACCCACTAAGTCAAGAAAGGAAATGTTTAATAAACTAATTCAAAATGCTACCATTGTCCCTGCTATTTTCTAGTAATTTTCAATTCAGACTTGTCTGAACCAACACTCTCACATAAATAGGCTAATGGATGCTTGATTATACTACTTCTCAAAGTGCTTAGGTAACAAATACTACGCATATCTTGAAAACAAAGCAAATCTATGAAAAAGGCTGCTTTTCCAATATCAGTAAATTATTATGGATTTACTGCAAATTAACAAAAATTCAATCTCAATGCCTATCACTTGCATGGATCTTGCCCCAAACAATGAATAATGCCAATTAAAAGCGTCTTTAATATTAGTCTCTGAGTCAGAAAATGTGAAACGCCATGAAATCTTACAGCTCATTTATGGAAGAATCGTAATAGCGATTTTCTCAAATTTTGCAAGAATTCCAAATCTTTATATAGCAGTTCCAATAGGAAGGTGGGAAAGTGGAGAGAACTTCTAAACTAATAGTAAAAACAAAATTTTAATTAACCATGCCAGGACAAAAATTGATTTAACTTCCTAACATGTCTATTGAAAAAAACATTTCTACATTATTAAATCACTGGCAAATGAAGAGATCAAAGAACATGCAGCAAAAAATCTTAAGGAAAAGTATCTTTTAGAGAGACGTCAGGTAGCTAATTAATACAAATATTATACTTTTTTACATTTTGTGAAGTTTAAGGTATTTGTAAGCTTTAAAAATTTTGCAACTAGATCTGTTTTCTTTTCATCCTTTTTTTTTTTAAGAGAGAGGGACAGTGAGAGAGAAAGAGAAACAATTTTTATTTAGTTTTTCATGTGGCTTTCGTTGCTCCGAGACTTCATTGGATACGTGGTGCTGGGGTTCGAACTCGTGTACTCGCGCATGCTGGGCAAGCACTGTAACGGCCGAGCCACCGCTCCAGCCCTTTTCATCTTCTAAATAAAAATTCCTTCATAATATCATATTTGGATTCCTAACATGCCCCCCTAAACTATATTGGCCTCAAGACTCATGGAAGGTGTGTTTCCTTGGAGGTCGTATACCTTCAGTGCTGAAAGAAGGATGTGTTGAAGCATTTAAAGAGAAGATTCACCAGTGTCCTCTCCGCTCAAGGCAAATGACCAGAAGAGACTGGGGAAGTTGTCCATCACTGTGCCTCCACCTCCCTTTACCTCCTCCAAATATGAGGAAGGTTTCGCCATTGCCTCCTCATGGGCTGAGAAGGGTCTTGAGAAAATGAGAAAGACGTTAGCTTGTCCTGTGGAGGAAGTGGCATCTGAGCTTCCTTGGTTTCTAATGACTGAAGTTGTCACTTTTTTATAAGTAAAGGGAAATCAGAGCAGTGGCATAAACTGTGCTTTCCAAGAAATAGGGTGCCTGAGCTTCCTGGGAGTCGAGCTGTTCCCAGGGAGGGAGCACACTAGGAAGGTTAGAAAGTCCCACTAAAGGGGCCTGGAGAAGAGAGGAGACTCCAGGAGAGGAGTTGTATAAAGGATCCCCACCAGCACTGCTTTGTTTTGGATGAGGGATAAAAGTTTCTGCTTAAATGAAATGTGCACCACTTCTTATTGCCTCCAACTAAATCTGTTTATTATTGAACTGTGGCTGCAGACTGAGAGGTCACTCAACCCCTGGGAAAGACTTCATCCAGCTTGTAGAGACTGTGGAAAAGAATAAAGCTGGCTTTCCCTACGTCTTATAAGCCCATTTGTGCAAGGAAAAAGGATGGAAAGGACAGGGCTGTTCAATGCAGGGGCTCTAAGGTGTCCTCCCCAGAGTTCTTGCAAGGTCTTGGAACTTTGTAAAATTGCAGGTAGGGGTAAGTCAGACATTATTTCAGATAAATGAGAGAAGCAGACACGGGGATTCAGAGACTGGCACTCCAAATTGTCAAGATTTATTCTAATAAAAAATGTTCACACTCCTGAGCCAGCAATTCCCTTTATGCATCCATCCTAGAAAAAAAATTTACACATGTGCATCAAAGAAAACATGAACAGGAACTTCCACAGAACATTGTTTCAAGAGCAAAAATTGGGCAATCACCCAAATGCTAATCAATGGATGGTTAAAGTTATGGTTCTTCTGTATTATGAAATAGTGTGCAATAATTAAGTAAAATATGTGTAATGACATGCAAAATCCACATGAAACTATGGAAATTCAAAAATGAAGTTGTAAAACGTATGTAAAGTCTGATCTCATTTCTAAATCTATACATGTGTAAATTTATATAAAATTTTTAGAAGGATCTAAGACAAACTCCTAATTTGGGGCAAGATAAGTCAAGGTGGGGAGAGAGTACAGAAGGGATGCTGAAGGTGCACTTCTCAACAGATTAAACTTGACAGTGAGGATATTACCATGCATTAATTGTGTAAAATATTATTATAAAACACAAAGATTCTCCCTTGTACAAAGTGGAAGTTTGCATTTTTGTAACATACGGAACAGAAAGTGAAATTGAACTCAGTACTGATTATAAAATTTTAAAAGGCAGTGGCACACAACCATAATCCCAGAGACACCGGAGGCTGAGACAGGAAGATTGTAAGTTGAAAGCTAGCTCGTGCAACTTTGCAAGACCCTGTCTTAAAATTAAAAAAATGAAAAGAGCTGGAGATGTAGCTCAACAGGAAAGTACCCCTGAGTTCAGGCCCCAATAACACACACAGACACACACAAGCACACACAAAATTCTTACTCTTTAACAAAGGAGGTAGACTGCTTGCTGCTTGTAAGTGAAAAAATTCTTGGGTCAACATTAACAAATCATCAAGAATTTATATACAATGTATTTCCAGTACTAAGACACAAATATCACCAAATATCATAGAATTTCAGAATGTAGCGACATTATATCTAGGCTAAGAAAGAGATCCTAACAAATCACCAAATATATCTATTATCAATATTATGGTGATAAAATCAGAGAATCTTAATAAAATACAGCACCAAATGCATAATATTGTCACTATCTTATTTTGTATTGTCAGAGACTCTAAGTGCCTAAGGCCATCTAGTAAACAAATGTCAGAATCACGGTTTGATTCTGGGTCTGGAAGGGCTGCATGGTCCATCTCTCTCTGCTATATCACCATCCCTCCTTCCCACCCATCTGGCAACTGGAAAGGCTTGCAGGAAAATATGAGGGACTTATTTCAATGCTCAGAAGTACAAATAAAAGCCTGTAGTTAGATTTCCAGGACTTAAATTATATTTTCTTCTAAGTCCCCCTAAAAGGGCTCAGAGAACAAAGGAATAAATAGCCTGTGTTGGTCAAGGAAAATCTGACAGCCAAAATCTAAGATTCCTACTCACATACCTCCCCATTGCTTTGCCTTTCATATGAAAATCTCTCTTCTCTCTCCTCTCACCCTGCTCTGCCCCCTCCTATTTTTCTTCTCTCTGAAGATTAATTTTCTCCATCACGACCTCATTTAGGCTCCTCTGTTTCTCTCACTACTTTAGTTTTCATGTCTGCTTTGGATTGGGTGTGGTTTGATTATCTCCCAAGGTCCACTGTGAATGGGGGCTTGGTTCCCGATAGTGGCATTGAGAAGTGATGTGGAACCTTTACAAGGTGGGACCCAGCGGGAGGTTCTTGGTCATTGGACCCACACTCTTGGAAGGCAGTTTCTCACATGATCCCTTGAGTTCTTATCAGAAGACTGTGATAAAAGGAGCAAGGATGACTTCTCCTGTCCTCTGCTCCTGGTTCAAGATGTCATCACTCATTTGCTCTCAAAAGTACTTCTGCCATTGCTGTTTGTTATGGTTTGAATGTGAGGTGTCCCCCAAAAGCTCTGTGTGAGGCAATGCAAGAAGTCTTAGACACGAAATGATTGGGTTATGAGAGCCTTAACCTAATCAGTACATTAATCCCCGGTTAGAGATTAATAGGGAGGTAACTGGAGGGAGAGAGGGTGTGGCTAGAGGAGGTGGGTCACAGGAGGTGTGCCTTTGGGGTGTATATTTTGAATCTGGCTGGTGGATTCTCTCTGCTTGCTGATTCGCAATGCCCTCAGCCACTTTCCTCCACCACACTCTTGTTCAGCCTCACCTCAAGACCTGAGGGATGGAGCCAGCCTTCTGTGGACCAAGACCTCTAAAACTGAGCCCCCAGATAAACTTTTCTTCCTCTACAATTGTTCTTGTGAAGTCTTTTAGTCACAGCACCCCACTACGTCTTAATGTAGATGTGTCTCCATGTCAAATCCCCAAGATTGCACTCACTGATTAGACGGCTGCGATTCAGTTCCCACTCTAGGTACAATCAGATGTTGTCATAGTTCATATGATAATGGAGCTCCCTCCTTGGGGAACTTTTGATTGAGTTTCCCCTCACCCCCCAGGAAAGAGTATAAATGCAAAACAAATAATTGGTGTTTTTATAACTATTGTCTTGAAGCAGTAGGTGGAAAATGCAAACCTTATTGGAAGGAGAATTACAAGTAAGAAACAGGGGTCAACCTGTTAGAATAAGGCAAAAGAGTAAGGTACTCTGGTGGGAAGGTACTGGAAGGGGAGAGAAAATATCACAAAATCATTTCAATATAGTATGAAGTTCAAAGGAGAAATGCTTAGAGGCAAAAGAGAATGATGCTCCCCTTGCACTGAGAGCTAGGACTACTGCTAATAGAGAATAGAAATGTAACATCAAGTGGTACATGCCTGTGATCTCAGTGACTTGGGAGGCTGAGGCAGGAGGATCACAAGTTTGAGGAAAGCTCAGCAACTTACCAAGGCCCTCAGGAACTTAGAAAGAGCCTGTCTCAAAATGAGGATGTAGCTCAGTCAGTGCTAAAGCACTCCTGGGTTTAAACTCTAGTACCAAATAAGACAAAAAGAAAGAACAAAGGAAGAGAAGAAAGAAAGGAAAGGAAAAAGGAAAGAAGGTAGGTAACTTTGCTGGGTTCCGGGTAAGAAATCTGCACTGAGTGATAAATCCAGGATCAGACTTTGAGTAGAACTGAGAATCCCAGTGTCTTTTTAAAAAGATGAAAAGGAAAGAGGAAGTCTAAGGATTAAAATGAAAAAAAAAAAAACCTTGTTACGTGCATCTATGAATATGTCAAAATGAATCCACTATATTACGTGTTAACTATGATGTACCAGTAAACGAAAAAATAATCATTGACCCAAATCTAACTTAAGCTAAAATTTGTCTAAGTCTTCTGAACCAATTTAGAAATTACCTACAATGTCATTCCATCTTATTTATCACTTTTAGGATAAATCTTCTGCTTCTTCTTTGTTTGCTTCATTTCATTGCTAAAACTATTATTTTCAGTTATCAAGAAATTTATCAAGAGAAAGAAATAGATCACTGTTTCCATCCCACTAGACTCTGAGTAACTCCAGGGGGGAGGGACAATGTTATTTAACTCTGCGTCCTTAGCAACCAGTCCAGGGTCTGGCTCCTTACAACTGCTTAATAAATATTTGTTGAATGATTCAGACCTCAAGCAGACCACCCTGGGGAGCCAGGTGTTGTGTTAGCAGAAATAGACCAGATCAACAGAGGTGATTGAGCAATCAAAGCAGGCAGCAAGAGAATGTCAGGAGGATTAAAAAAAGTCCGTAAACATGACTTGAGCATTTCTGAACACATCAACAGCAAGGACAAACTGGGAATAGACTACTTATGCATGGAACTAACCATAATCAACTAACAAAACTGTTTGCTCCAATACTACCAGCAACCGCTCAAAACTCAGAGGGATTTGTGGTGCTTTAAGCCTTTCTAGAAGTTTGTGAGCACCACAAATGGTAACACAGTGCACTCTTCTCATGTGGGCAATTTGCTCAAACCCTACCCTTTGGTATTTCTTCCACTGAGCATCGAACAAGCTTCCTTTGGCAAAATAATAAATAAGTGGGTAGCTAAAGGCTTTTCTCTGCTATTTTTAGCAAATTACAAACCAGTAATATACTAAAGAGATCGCATGGGCCAAGTAGAAATAAGCAAATCTTTTCCACCAACTTCCCTGAATCTATTAAAATCCGTTTTATAGAAGGCCTTGTTTCTAATCCACAGTAATGTCAAAAGAGAAAATTGCCACAAATCTAGTTATATTTCAAACGGGCTTTTATGCAAGAATAATGAAATCAGGACAACCCTCATTCAACAAAACGGAGTATGAGCCCCTTTTGGCAATAAGGGAGCAATGGGTTTTGTAAGGTGGGAACAAGGAAACACAACAATAAGGAAAAGCTTGTTGGTTAGCTTCGGGTTACTTCGGGCAACCTTTCAGTAATGAGTAAAGTAAAAGGAGCTTTATTATGCTATCTCGGGTAAATGGGAATCTCCTCTTCTCAGGAAAAACTGCTCTGTTTTGGGATCTGCTTCCTTAAGGTTTAGGGCTGGAGTGGTGGCTTGGCGATGACGGCGCTTGCCGGGCATGCAAGTACTCGAGTTCAAACCCCAGCACCACGTACGCAACTAAGTCTCAGAGCAACGAAAGTGGCATGAAAAACTAAATAAAAAAATTGTTTCTCTCTTTTTCCTCTCTCCCACCATCCCTCTCTCTTAAAAAAAAAAAGTTTCCTCAAGCTTTTAAGGAACATGTAACATGGGTGGCTGTGTTGGATTGGTCTGGTCTGTTGGGGTCTAGTGTAGGAGCTCAGTCCAGGACAACAGCCTCCTGCAATTTTTGTTCAGCAGTAACCCTGAGCAAATTTCCCACTTTGGTCTGTGGGAAAGGGAGATTTTTTTCCCCCAGTATCTTTTACTAGCTCACTAGTGAAAGGAAGTGGGTGAGGACACTAAGGGAACCACAGCTAAGTCACTCCCTCATAGTCTCCATCTATTTTACTTTAAACTTACTTTAACTTAAATTTATCTACAATTCTTCCTAACATTATTTTAAGAACCACCATTTCTCTCCATCTCTACATGGTCAAGAAAAAAAATCATCCTTCACAAAAACAATGTGAGAAATGAGTTTTAAAGAGAGAGGGTAGTGAGAGAGACAGAGAAAGAGAGAATCAAATTTATTTAGTCTTTCACATGACGTTCATTGCTCCAACACTTAGTTGCGTACATGATGCTGGGGTTTGAACTCAGGTCCTCATGCTCGCCAGGCAAGCACAGAAACCACTGAGCCACCGCCCAGCCCCATGAGTAGATATTTTGATATTTACAAATGTTTAAAAGTAGAATTTAATTTTTTTATGAAAAGGTGCCTGTCTTTCTGAATGTCCCTTTGGAGATTTTCATTAATGTCTTGCTATGAAGGGCATAGGCTTTGAAATAACTCTGATTAGGTTAGCCATCTGCCCTACTGCTTCCCCATAAATTCTAGCATCAACAGATGAGAGAAACCATTCGGCCCTTGAGTCTCTGAGATTGGGAGACTTCACTAAGCATAATTCTATCCATCTCCATCCATTTGATTTCAAAAGCCATAATATCGTCCTCTCTAATGGCCGAGTAGAATTCCATAGTATATATGCACCAAAGTTTTTGTGTCCACTCGTCTAGTGAGGGACATCTGGGTTGGTTCCATAGTCTAGCTATAGTAAATTGAGCTGCTATAAACATTGATGAAGCCACATCGCTGTAATATGCTGATTCTAACTCTTTTGGGAAAATTCCCAGGAGTGGGATAGCTGGGTCGAAAGATGGTTCCATCCTTAATTTTTTGAGGATTCTCCATACAGCTTTCCAAAGCTGAACCAGTTTGCAGTCCCACCAGCAGTGTAACAGTGTTCCTCTTTTCCCACAGCCCCTCCAGCATCTATCTTTCAGAGTAATAGGGGTATGGGTCTCTATGATACTTGGAGGTGTACGGAGGGGATGGGGAGGGGGAGGAGGGAGGGTATATGAAGAACTCATAGGAGTCTGGAGATTGGGAAGATGGGGGAACCATCCCAGAAGCCGATGTCATTCCTCCACGAGATACCCATTTAATGCATGAGCTCTTCTGGGGGAAACTGCAATAGGTAAAACCCAAGGTGGTCATCCATGTTTTGGCTTTTCCCCTGGATAACAAAGTTTATATTCATTGATTGTTACTGTTTTGATAATGTTTCCCCCTCAACTGTATCTCTATATACTTCTAACTAAAAAAACCCAAAAATAAAAATAAAAACAAAAAAACCCATAGAAAACAGCCTGTTTTCTCTATTTAATAGCTTCACATATATTTTTACATTCTTAATATAGTAGAACATTCAGAATTAGATATAATAATCTCTTCCACAGGGCTGGAGCGGTGGCTCAGCAGTTACAGTGCTTGCCTGGCATGCACAAGTATTCGAGTTCAAACCCCAGCAACACATACACAATGAAGTCTTGGAGCAACGAAGGCCACATGAAAAACTAAATAAAATTGATTCTCTCTCTCTCTCTCTGTCCCTCTCTTTAATAAAATAAAAAAAAATCTCTTCCAAAAAAAAAAATAACTGATTGTCTACTACATGGCATTAAATTTCAGTTTATCAGAGCACAAAATTTTATTCTGACAATGATTTGACTTTTCAGTACCTCACAGTTTTCCTTTAAAAACCCTCTGCTTTTCCTAAATTATATACTTAGGTCCTGTCTTACTCTTATCTCCTCTGATGCAGAATTTGGCTCTAGCACAACTATTGCAACTGACCTGAAGTCTGTGCCTATCTGGCAAGAGCCCATGGAATTTTGAATTCACACTTTAGGAAAATTTCATTTTCCCCTCTATTAATTGTGATGTCAGGCTCAAAACATTCCCCAGCTCCAGGGAAAAATGTTTCCTTTTTCCCCTACATACCCTCTCCCTACCCCCATATTAGGGAATTAAAATTACAAATGCTGCTAAATCCCTTAACAAATATGAACTTGATATGTAGTATCTTCTGACATATTTAGGTGATTTTTAAAAATATAGCAATTCTCATCAAAGCACTATTACATGTCAATCAATAAGTATTTTAGGAGATACAGAAACATATAAGTCCTATATTTTTCTCTACTTGATTTATAATACAATAGGGATGATATAGAGATAGGAACTACTAAAGATAGGTCAGAGTAAGTGTCAAATCAATATCAAGACCAGCAAGTGCTAACAGAATGGACAAGAGCTAAAAGTTCCTATAGGCAGAAAGTACAGGAAATAGGTTTTAACTTGGGTTAAGAAGGACTGGCAGGGTAGCGGCTTGGGAATGGTAAGAGGATGAACAAATTTACAGGCTCAATTAGTAAACACGCTAGTTGTTAGAACATGTGCTGAGAAAGATTAGGGACATTTTTAATTTGGAAAGTCAACATTGAGACCAGTCTGTGGAAGGTACACTAAGGAGGACAAAGTACGTTTCATAGAGATGTAATACTACTGAAAAATGTTTGAGGGGTTGACATGACTAATATGTGAAAGCCTAGGAAGAATGTGGAATGGGTGTGAGCGCTCAGCGCACAGACACCCCATACATGGGGACTGGCAGCCACACTTCCTGTGATAGCCTACAGCACACAGTATATGTTTAATACAAAATACATTGAGAGGCTGAGAGAAAGAAATGCCTGAGGGAATAAGAACCATCAAGAAGTCATGGTCCAAGTCATGCATGGACCAGAGGGAATAAGTTTATGTTCTAGAACAATGGCTCTTAACTGGGGGGTGATTTAGCCCCTCAAGGGACATTGGCAATGCCTGCAGACATTTTTAGTTTTCATGAATCAGATGGTGCTGGTATCCGGTAGGTAGAAGCAAAGAATGCTGCCAAGTGTTCTACAATGCACAGAAAATTCTCCCAAAATGAAGATTTAGCCTGCCCAAAATGTTGATATGCCAAGTTTCAGATGAACATATTTTAAAGGAAAGTTGTAAAAGTTGAAAGAAAATGAAGCTAAAATGAGTGTAAATATATGAACTCTGCTACTGCTTTCATCAGAAAGGCCAAGGGAAACAAGTGTCAAGGATTATGTGGTATTATCTTTGGGATCATTGAGAAATCGTCATACTATGGGGAAAACAAGAGCCCAGAGGAGCAGTTGAATTATTAAAGTCTACAAGTTTGGGTTGAGAGCTGTTGAATTCATGACAGAGGTAAAAATTTACAAATAAAACTTGAAGTGGGAAGCTGAGGAGGCCAGACTAGAGATTAGAGGAAAAATTAGGACTAATGTTCTAGATGTAGTGGTTGACAAAGCTGGTACTAATCTTACCTTTCTGAGGAGGTTAGTGAGGCAGATGCACATTAAATACATTATCTCTAGTATACCTATGTAATTGAAAATGTATAGCTTTCTATAGAATAGGGGTAACTGAGACATACCTGTAGATTGGGGAATACCTTCCTTAGTGAATGTCATTTATACTGAAAAAAGAATATATATTTGTCAAGCAAAGGAGATAAAAGGATGTTCTATGCAGTTGAAATTGTGTGGGTTAAAAAAGAAACCAATGAAAAATAAAGAAAAAGAAATGAAATAGTATAGGTGAAGGATCTAAAACAGAACAGATGTACAGTTTGAAGGAACAGAAGGAAGTGAGTAAGGCAAGAGGTGTGAGTTTGAAGAGGTAGGCAGGGGATGGATAGTGTGAGCTTGGAGTCCATGTTGAAGCCATTGGATTCAATCCAGTTGTAATAGGGAAGGTTTTAAACAAGGAAATGAGAAGATTTATTTTACATTATTAAAAGAATGTGTTTCATAATCCTAAATTTTTTATAGTATCTGTGATATGAACAATAGATTAGAGGGGCCAAGAGTAGGAATAGGGAGATAAATAGGTGACTGTTACAGTAGACAAGACACAATATAATGGCGGCTTGGACTAACGTTAAGTGATAAATTGAACAGAAATATTTATTTATTTTTAAAGAGAGAAGGACAGTGAGAGAGAGAGGCAGAGATAATCAATTTTTATTGAGTCTTTCACATGACTTTCATTGCTCTGACACTCAGTTCTGTACATGGGTGCTAGGGTTTGAACCTGTGTACTTGTGCATGCCAGGCAAGCACTGTAACTGCCGAGCCACTGCTCCAGGCTCTGAAAAGAAATTCTTAAAAAGTCAATTGTTCAAGTGACTCTTCAAGTACAATACTTGTGGAGCTGATGAGTAGGTGAAAGCAACAATAGAGAAAACCAAGTGTCCATGTAATAGCTCTGAGGCTCCTGAGGCTGCTGTAGCAAATTACCACAGATCTGGTGTTTTATGACAACAGAAATTCATTCTCTCACAGCTCTGAAAGGCAGAAATCCAAAATTCAGGTGTTGGCAAAGCCATACTCCTGCTAAAGTCTCCAGGAAAAATTCTTCAACTCTTTCAGTTTCTGATGGTTCCAAGCATTCCTTGGACTGTGGCTATAAAAATCCAGTTTTCTTCTCTGTCTTTACAAGGTCTTCTTTTCTCTCATTTCTTATCTCTCTGCTTTTCTCTTATAAAGACACTTGTCATTGTATTTAGTACCCACCTAGATAATTTGAGATGATACCATATTGAGATTCTTCACTTACATCTGCCAAGACCCTTTTTCCAAATAAGGTCACATTCACAGATTCTGAGATGTAGTCATCTCTTTTGGAGACCACTATTCAATATCCTGTATTGGATGTCTTTCTGACTTGAGCATTGTGTCAGATTGAATAACAGATTTTAGAGGATAAATCAAGAGCTTAATTATAGACACATGACATGGGGGATGCCTGTAAGCTAAAAGAGGTGTCAGACGGTTAATAGTCATAAGAGGTTATGTTTGTTAGTCACTGGTGTATTGATAGTATTTAAAGCCTTAAAATAAGTGAAATTGCCTGGGGCAAGCATTTAATAAGAATATGGTGGAACTTGGTTGCTATTTTAGAACTCCAGTTTTTATATGTCTGTTTAGGAGCTGGCAAAAGAATTGAAAACTGAACTGCCAGAGACGTGGGAGTAAAGAGGAGAATGCGGTACTTGGATGGTGGCACACGGTGGTGATCAATTGGGTTCATTCGGAGTTTTTTTTCCACCAAATGGATATCTCAGGTATGGAAATTGATAGTATTTAAAAAGAAGAAAAGGCTATTCCCAAAGAGGAAAAATTTAGCATATAATCATGGTTAAAATTACCAGGAGAAAAAGTTAACTGTATAAAAGTAACATGCCATGTGGCATTAAATATGGCAACTTAAATTGAAGGAACTGGGTTACTACATGACCTGGTCAGTAAAACATTATATTTCACATGTTAGAAACGCTGGAAAAAAGGGATAAGCTTTCACCTATAACCTAAAAGATGTATAATCAGACAGCAATTTTGCTACATTCTATTACACAGGCAAGTCTCCTTTAAATAAGAACAAATAAGTCAAGCTGCTCTAATGCATAGTAGAGAAAACCTCAGTGGCTTAATGTAATAGAAGTTTATTCCGATTTTGGTTATTCAGGGATCCACTTCTACCACAGAGTCAAAGTTTCCTCTCTATTCATTTGTTATATGGGAAATGAGAGGCATATAGGATTTGTAAATATGATTGTAAATATGACTTGCCCTAGCAATTGCATACATTCCTTTATTTCAGATTCAATTGGTTAGAACTCAGTCACATGGCAAGGGACCCTGAGAAAGATGGTTAATTTGTATGCCCAGAAGAGAAATGGGTTTTGGTCAGTATCCAGATGTCACTGCCACACAACTACTCCAAGAATCAAGGTTTTCTATGAGGTTCTATTCTTCATCAACAAAAGATGAATTTGAATTACGTGATCATATTCATGTTTGATTCTAAATGAACCTGTGATTTAAAAATAAGTTAAGAGTCTCTTAGTTTATCCAGACTATGTGGGCAGTAAGGGCTTCTAAAGTGGAGAAATAGGTATAATGTATGCATCTTCACAAAAATAACCCCAAAATCACATGCAATACATCTAACTGCCTGCCCAACATGCCTACATGGGTGCTTGATTGACAATGCAAGTTTAACATGTCTTGGTCCTTGCCAGTCACCCAGCCCTAATTCTCCTTATGCACTCCTCTTTCTTTTCCTGGCAAATTGCAGTTTCATTTTTCTTCTTTCTCTGTTCAAATTTCCAGAATTCTCCCATGAGCTCTACTTTTTTCCTATACTATACTTCCAATTTGTCAATGAATCCTGTTAAATTTGCCAACCAAGTATTTATAGGACATATTACCACCACCTAATTCCTGCAAATCATCCCATACCTGAATGAATGATTTGCAAAAGCTTGCTAACGGATCTCTTTGCTTCCACCCTTACTCCTTAGGGTCTACATTGCCTATAGAATGCAGAATAATCCTTGTAAAACATAAATCTATCATGTTACTCCTCAGCACAAAATCCTCCAATTACTTTCCATCTCAACAAAATTAAATGCTGGACTTCAGCTTGTAAGGCCTGACACACTCTTTTGCTTGGCTGCCATTCTGACTTCAATCCCCCTTCTCTGCTTGAATTTCTTCAGCTCTAAACACACTGGCCACTTTGTGTTTTCCCTGCTCGTTAACTTACTCCCAGTTACTAGCTTCTGAATCTCCCTCAGGACTCTGCAGTGTCACTTTCTCAAGGAGGTTGCTTCATCCCATCCTATTTAAAATAGCAGTCATTAATATTGCTTCTGTTCACGTATTTCCCCACTTTATTTTTCTTCATATTGTCTATCTTGACTAGCATGGAGACTCCATGAAAGTAGGTACTGTCTTTTGTCTGATGCTATATTTCCAGCATGTAGTATACCATCTGGAACACAGTAGACATTCAATATCTGTCAAGTAAGTGAGTGTCATCTCCAAATTATTAAATGATTATAGATAACTATATTTTTTAGAAATATATTAATGTAATGACCCATATGTCACTTAAGGGTAATTAAGCCTATCAAAGGTGATGCAAGTTGAAAAACAAAGGGAAATAAATTAAGATGGGCCACAACAGAGAAGATGGATAAATTCAATTCTACTAAAAGGCATTTAGACACGGATGACATCACTCTAATTTGCACAAGGAAGCAAATAACTTTCCTCAATTACATTTAAATAACATCTGTTCATATATCTTGCTTGAAATATAACACTTAAAAACTGAAAAAAAATACTATGAAAGCTTTACTTATGATTACTGTATAACCCCACGATTCTATTCTCACATATATACCTAGTAGAAAAGTGTTTGCATGGTCATTAAAACATATATGAATGCTTGTGGATGCACAATTTGTAATATATCAGATTGCAGATCATTCAAATGATCAATAGTAGAATGTTCAATTCAATATTGCACACTTCAATACTTTACAGAAATGGGAATAAAGTATTATAATCTCATGCAACACTATCGATGTTTCACAAAATTGAGTTAAAAGATCAGATACAAAAGAGAACATACACATAGTTCCAAAAAAAACCAAATTTAATATGATTATTCATATTATAATGTATGATTATGCCAGATTATAAAATATTTGATTGAGTATTAAATATAGAAATTGTGTCCAGGCACAGTGATGTATGCCTGTAATCCCAGCAACTTGGGAGGCCAGCCTCAGCAACTTCGTGAGAATCTCTGCAACTTAGCGAGAACTTGACTAAAAATATAAAATAAAATAAAAGGGATGGGGGTGTGATTCAGTGTTTAATCACCCTTGAGTTCAATCCCTGATGAAAAATATATATATATTGTGGTTATGAATGAGGAGCAGATAGTGATGGGGAGAGGAAACAGGAAGTCTCTGGGATGCAGTCAATGCTGTGCTCCTTATTTTGTGTAGTAGTTTCATATCTTTGGCAAAAAAAAAAACTCATTGATTTGTTCATTTATTATATATATTCTTTATGCATATTTTATACATTTGCTTTTAATAAAGTTTTCAAAAGTCAATAAAGCTGCATTCTCAATCAGATCGGAATATTTTGCTGACCCCATTAAAACTTTCATCTTGCTTTTTATTCTGCAAACTGTTCCCCAGTAACTTTTGAATTTACTTTTTATACACATGCAGTGTCTGAATACTCTGACAAATGTTAAATCATTCTCCTTTTATAGGTGTTGGCTTCCCTAATTAAAACAAATCCGTTCTGCCCAAGGTTTGAGTAGAAGAGTGCTCTAAAAGGGCTGCTGTATATAAACAGCCTCTGCCTCCTTCTGCGGGTGTGCCTCTCTCTTCAAAGTTCAGCATATACTGACACTACTAACACCACACTTCTGACCATCTGGCTATAGCAAAAAGTTCTTTCTGTTTCTTCTGTATAGAAAAAGTAAGACAAACCGATGCTTTCAAAATAAATTCTACCACATAGGAATAAAAAAGTACAAATAGAAATCTAAAAACAGTTATACCTGCACAGAAGTAGTTGTATCTCCAATACAAATTTCTCAGCCCATCATCCCAACTATCCTAACTGCTATTTTCTCAAAAGCTGGTGCAACTTTAGAAGTGGATAACACCGGGGCTGGAGTTGGGGGCTCAGCGATTGCGGTGCTTGCCTGGCATGTGCGAGGACACAGGTTTGAACCTCAGCAACACATGCACAATGAAGTCTCGGAGCAACAAGAGCCACATAACAAATTAAATGAGGTTGATTATCTCTTTCTCTCTCTTTACTCTTCCTTTCTCTTTAAAAAAAAGAAAGAAAGAAAAAGAAACGGATGAAACTTCCTTTCCTTCTATCTACCTTTTGGTTTATAAAGATTCAAGACAACACTCTCAAATTAAAACTAATCTATTTTATGAGGAAATAAGACACATATCTCTATTTTTTACCTGCAATTCTTTTAATTTATCTAATTACCTTTATGGATATATATGATTGAATCACACACCTAAATTCTAGCTTTGAAGAAGACTAGGAAATACAATTATGGTTTCCCAAAATGCATAAAAGTTATTTAGAAAATGTAGGTCTGCCGTAAATATAGGTTAGCAGCAAAAAATGGGAGAAAATGAATTTTAAAAATATGACATCGTTCACTTTTCTTTACTACCCACCATCAACACTTATCCTCCTTTCATATTTAAATTCCAAACAGTGTTTATGCAACTGTCTATCATATTAATCAAACAACACTCATTTTGTGTTGAAAAAATTCCAATCTTATTAGTTACCACAACCAATTCCAAGTTAGGATCCCTCCATAATATTCATTCCCCATCTAGCTCCACCATGTTCCTCTCTTGATATTTTGTAAGCCATGGACTAAATACTAAGGTTAAGCACCACCAATCCTTCCCCACAGAAAATAGGAAAAAGGGAGTGGTGGTTGAGAGGGTGTTCATTAAAATGTATTAACAAGGAACTGGAGCAGTGCTTCAGTGGTTATGGTGCTTGCCTGGCATGCGTGAGGATGCGGGTTCATATCCCAACACTACATACACAACGAAGTGTTGGAGCAACAAAAACCATATGAAAATCTAAATAAAATTGATTCTCTCTCTCTCACTGTTCCCTCTCTCTGTAAAAACACTGTATTAACAAATATATGACAACCAAGTGAGAAAATAAGCACAGAATCTTCTTTTCTACCACTGGAAACAATTCTGTATGTTGATTCATATGACTCCTTTCATTGATAGAACAGGAAGTTCATTCAAGTGTTGGAGCGGTGGCTCAACAATTGGAGCACTTGTGTGTCATTCATGAAGACCTGGGTTCAAACCCCAGCACAACATATACAACTAAGTGTCAGAAAAACAAAGGCCAATAAAAGAATAATAAAATTGACTTTTTCTCTCTTTAGAGAGAGAGGGAGGGAGAGAGTGGAGAGAGAGAAAGAAAGAGAAGTTTATTCAAGGACTCTCCTTTTAATTCAGTATATATGATCCAACTTCCTAGCACCAAAGCCATGCTGCTGGCCTATTGGTCCCTGCCAAGAAATGGCAGCAGAGCAATGGAGTCACTGAGCAGAGTGTTGGAGCTGCAGAGTGATAGTCCGCTTGTATTTGGGCCCATCATGCAGGTGCAGTGGGCCAGAGGCATGCCATATCAACCTATCATCATTGGGTAATAGGCTATGAATGCCTATTACCAGTTTGTGCAGGGACTACAGCTCCAGACACACACACCCAACACCCTTCACACTGAGCTTTCGTGATTCACTACTGTCAATCTCCTTCTCCCAAGAAGCTGGAGAAAATGAAAGCAAGGCAAACATGAATGAAGTTTGAGATTTGAGATTTCACCAATAGCATTAATGCATTTCTGTTCCCTAATTATCATAATTTTGAATCAATAGCATTACTGCTTTTCTCAAACCCTCATTTGCATAAGATTGGACCAATAGCAGTGATTTAGAGTTATATAAACCCCTTACTGAGCACATTCAGGCAGAGAAAAGCGTACTATCCAGGTCCCATATTGCACACTGCTAGAGTTTGGTTTCCTGCTTCTTCAATAAAGTGTTCTTCCATTCAGTCATCCTGGTCTGTGGAGATCATTCTTCCAACACACAAGATAAGAACTCAAAAGGAAAAGTTGATGATGAGCTGCTGAATTGTACTAGAGGGAAATGACCCCAACACAACCAGCTGCAGAGGCCAGCTCCAAGTTAAGAGCACACTGGCTGGCAAAAGCAGAAGAAACTGGTCTTACCAGCCAGGGGAAGAGGCAATCAAGTTACACCCCAAAATTTCTCTATCATATAGACCATGGGTAACTCCAAGCTTTAACAAAAAAAAAAAAAAAAAAGAGAGAGAGAGAGAGAATTAATGGCTGGGGGATGGATTGGTGGTCACAGTGCTTGCCTGGCATGCACAAGAATGTGGATTCAAATCCCAGCACCACATATACAACAATTGTCAGAGCAATGAAAGCCACATGAAAACTAAAATTGATTTTCTTTTTTTCTCTCTCTCACTGGCCCACTCT
Organism: Aplodontia rufa; assembly: GCA_004027875.1. Classification (NCBI taxonomy): domain Eukaryota; kingdom Metazoa; phylum Chordata; class Mammalia; order Rodentia; family Aplodontiidae; genus Aplodontia; species Aplodontia rufa. Next base: position 10,041 of record PVKS010011522.1, on the reverse strand, counting down.
CTCATTCCCTCTCTCTTAAGAGAGAGAGGGAATCAATTTTATTTAGTTTTTGATGTGGCTTTTTATGCTCCAAGATCTCACTGTGTACACAGTGCTGGGGTTTGAACTCACATATTCATGCATGCCAGGCAAGCACCATAACTGCTGAGCCACTGCTTCAGCTCTTGGCCCACTCTCTCTTTAAAAAAAAAAAAAAAAAGGAATTAATGGCTGGGTCCAGGGCTGGCAAGTGCCCAGGAGAACCCCCAAGGTGGACCCCTGCATAGAGCCACCTGGCTCACCCAGTGTGTGGCCAGGCCTGTGGTCCCAGGCACATCAGGAGCCCAGGAAAACCCCCCAGGAGGAACCCCACCTGGAGCTGCCCACCCACAGCACAAACTGCCAGGTTCAGATATATTGGGCTCATCCCCACAACCAAGAATCTCAGGTTCCATTGAGGTATGCAGACATGTCTGTTCCAGTCCTCCTGCTCCGGAGCCTCTCAGACTCCAGGACCCAGAGATGCACCCCCATCACTGTGCAACAACAATCCAATGGTCTGCCCTGCACTCCCAACAAGTTACAGATCCCAGTCCTAGAGACCTGATCCAAAAGGTACAGCAAAATGAGGCTCCAGGCACAAACAGCTTTCTGGAAGATGGTACTCATTAGAGAGACGGTGTCTGACCCGACCCTTTGACCTGCAAGGATAAGCACCTGAAGACATGACTTACTTCAACACAGGGGGCCTCAATTCAAAGATCCAGAAGAATCTCTTAAAAAATGAGGAATCAAACTAGAAAAGGTTAACCTCAACCCCACAACTCCACTACCAAGGAGCCCACAGACAGGAAGGACAGCAACAAAAAAATTATCAAAGATCTGATTACTGAAAGGAACAATAAATTATAAGAAGATTTAATGAAAGGACTAAGTGAGAAAACTCAAGATATTAAAAACTATTATCAAAGAAGTAGACATACTGAAAAAGAAAGCAATGGAGTTACAATCTTCAGTCAATCACATCAGGGGGACAATGGAAGAATTTAATAATAGACTAACTTCTATAAAAAAACAGAACCTCTGGTCTTGAAGAAAGAACGTCCAACAATGAAGATAGGCTGAGTAAGCTTGAGCGCACAGAAGATGTAAAAAAAGAATTCACACAGCATGAAAATTTTCAAAATGTCTGGGATGAAATCAGAATAAACAGTATAAGAGTAATTGGGACACAAGAAGAAATTGAAATGCAAACAAGTGGCATAAAGAACATTCTCAGCAAAATAGTTAAGGAAAAATTTTCCCATATTAAAAGAGTGAAATATACTCAACCAAGAAGTATATAGGACACCCAATAGACCTATTGAAAGGAAAAGCTGAACAAGACACATCAGATTCAAATTTTGTAATAGGGAAATCAAGGAAAGAATATTAAAAGCTGCAAGAGAGAAGCACCAAATCACATTCAGAGGCAAACCAATAGGGATCACATCTGACTTTTCAACTCAGACTCTAGAAGCAAGATGATCCTGGAAGAAGATATTCCAATATCTTAATAACCACAACCTGCAGCCAAGAGTACTATACCCAGCAAAACTCAGCTTCAAAGTTGATGGGGCAATTAGAACTTTTCACAGGAAGATCAAACTTGCAACATTCAAGAACAGAAAACCAGAATTACATAGAACTTTCAAAGATAAACTTCAAATAGAAGAACAAGCAAACAATTCTCAAATCCCACAAACAGAGGAAATTCAATAAAAGTACATGCTATCAAAAGACAAACAAGACATCACAGAACTCACTAGTAAAACACAATGACTGTGAATCACAACCACATAACTATCCTAACACTGAATGTGAATGGTCTCAATGCACCAATCAAAAGACAGATTAGCAGATAGAATCAAAAAACATAAGCCAACAATGTGCTGCTTACAAGAGACCCATCTTGCAGCCAAAGACATATGCAGATTGAGGATGCAAGGATAAAAAAAATCTTCCAGGCTCACAGACCAAGAAAGCAAGCAGGTGTTGTGATACTTACATCAGACCAGGTAGATTTCAACCAAAATTTAAGCAGAAGAGATTAAAAAAAGGCCACAACATTATAGTAAAGGTAATACTACATCAGGAAAATATGACAATAGTAAACATCTATGTTTCAAACACCAACACTCCTAAGTATGTGAAAAAATACACCATGACATAAAACCACTTATGGACTCCAACATGATAATGCTGGGAGACTTTAATAATCCTCTATCACCAACAGATAGATCATTAAAGAAAAAAAAAAACAAAAACAAAAAAGATATCTTCAGCCTAAACAACTCCAGAAATCAAATGGACTTAACAGACATCTATAGAATATTCCAACCCAAAATGACTGAATTTATATTGTTCTCAGCAGTGCATGGATCCTTCTCCAAAATAGATTATATTCTAGTTCACAAAAGAAATCTCATCAAATAGAAAAAAGTAGATATTATCCCATGTCCCCTGTCAGACCATGATGCCATGAACCTAGCAATTAACAGCAAAAATTATAATAGAAAATACACATATACGTGGAGATTGAATAATACCCTATTAAATGAAGAATGGATACAAAAAGACATGATAGCAGAAATCAAGAAATTTTTGGATGCAAATGAGAACGAAGACACAACATATCAAAACTTCTGGGATAGCATGAAAGTATTCTTAATGGGAAAATTTATAGCACTGAATGCCTACATTAAAAATCAGGAGAGATCATGGATAAATAATTTTATGCACCACCTCATCCCTTTCGAAAAAAGAACAATCTAATCCCAAAGCAAGCAGAAGACAGGAAATAATCAAGATCAGGGCTGAGATCAATGAAATCAAAAACAAACAATAAAAAAAATGAAAAGAATTAACAAAACTAAGAGCTGGTTCTTTGAAACACTAAATAAAATTGATCAACTCTTAGCCAGTGTCACTAAAGGAAGGAGGGAAATGAAGCAAATCAACAAAATCACCAGTGATAAAGGAGCAATCAACACTGACACTACAGAAATAAAATAGATTATCAGAAGCTATTTTCAAAAACTAAATCAGATAATCTGAAAGACATGGGCAAATTTCTAGGCACATACAACATTCCCACATTGACAGAGGATTATATTGAAAGCCTAAACAGCCCCCAAATAGGCACTGAAATGAATACAGCAAGAGAGCCCAGGACTTGATAGATTACCCTCTGAATTTTACCACTCCTATAAGAAGGAGCTAACACTCTCCTTATTAAGCAATTCCAAGAAACTGAAAAGGAGGGAACTCTCCCAAACATTTTTTATGAGGCAACCATGACTCTGATACCAAAACCCAGTGAAGACATATCAAAAGAAGAAAAATACAGACCAGTATCTCTGATGAACATTGACACAAAAATCCTTGATAAAGTTCTAGCAACCCACATTAAAAAACACATCAAGAATATAATTCATCACAATCAAGTGGACTTCATTCCAGGGATGCAAGGCTGTTTCAACATATGCAAATCAATAAATGTGACTCATCACTTAAAGAGATTTAATGACAAAAACCATATGATCATCTCAATTGATATAGAAAAGGCATTTGATAAAATTCAACACTCATTTATGATCAAAACTCTGGAGAAAACAGGGATCAAAGGAACTTAACTATGTAAAGGACATATATTACAAACCCTTAACTAGTATACTATTAAATGGAGAAAAGCTGAAAGCATTTCCACGAAACTCAGGAACAAGACAAGTTTGCCTCCTCTCACCATTTTTTCAATATATACCTCAAGACCCTAAGAGTAATCAGGTAAGAAGAGGAAATCAAAGGAATAAGAAGAGGAGGAGAAGACAAACTATCCCTTTTTGCTGATGACATGATCCTATATCTGGAAGATCCAAAAAGCTCCACCAGAAAACTGCTTGAGCTTATAAACAGATTTAGTGAAGTAGCAGGCTATGGGATCAACAACACCCATAAGTCAATAGCTTTCCTATATGCTAACAAGAATAGGGTAGAAGAAGAAATCAGGAAACAGCCCCATTCACCATATCCTCAAAAAGAATAAAATATTTGGGAATTAATCTAACAAGGAAAGTAAAAGTTCTCTACAATGAAAATTATAAAACATTGAAGAAAGAAATCAAAGAAGACCTGAGAAGATGGAAAGTCATTCCATGCTCTTGATTAAGCAGAATTAATATAATTAAAATGGCCATTCTGCCAAAAGCAGTATACAGATTCAATGCAATCCCCATCAAGATACTAATATCATTCTTTACAGAGATCAAAAAAGCAATTCTGTAATTCATTTGAAATAACAGGAAACCAAGAATAGCCAAAACATTAGTAAGCAAGAAAGACAAAGCAGGAGGTTTGCTAATACCAGATCTAAAAGTATACTGTAGAATCGTAGTAATAAGAATGGCATGGTTATTGGTATTCAAAATAGGCATGAAGACCAATGGAATAGAATAGAAGACTCTAGCAAATCCACAAATCTTTAAACATCTGATATTTGACAAAGAGTGTCAAAATATAACATGGAGGAATGACAGTCTATTCAACAAATGGTGCTGGAAAAACTGGACAGCCACTTGCACAAAGTTGAAAGTAGGTCCTTATCTCTCACTGTGCACAAAAATAAAATCAAAATGGATCAAGGAAACAGGAATTAAACCAGCTATCATGCAACTGCTAGAAAAAAACATTTGGACCAACACTCCAGCATATGGGAGTTGGCAAAGATTTCTTCAATAAGACTCCCAAAGTGAAAGAATTTAAAGGCAAGAATTAATGAATATGATGCTGTTGAATTTAAAAGCTTTTGCCCAGCCAAGGCATGGTCAAAACTTTCAAGAGAGAACCTACATAAGGGGAATAATCATGACCTGTGATTTCTCTAATGGAAGAATAATATCTAAAATTTACAAAGAACTGAAAAAAATACCAAAACATAAACAATACAATCAATAAATGGGTGACAATGCTAAACAGAAACTTCTCAACAGAGTAAATTGATCAAGCCATTGAATACATGAGGTGTTCACTAGTATTCAGAGAAATTCAAATCAAAACTACATTAAGAATTCACTTCACTCCAGTCATATTGGCAAAAAATGAAGAATAAAAACAGTAACAAATGCTGGAAACAGGAACACTAGCATGCTATTTGTGGAACTGCACACTTATAGATGCTCTTAAAAGCAGTATCAGACTCTTCATAAAATTAGGATAAATCCATCATATGACCCAGCTATCCCTCTTCTGGGTATTCTTCCAGAGGCGTTAGAATCAGCACATTACAGTGACACAGCAAAATCTATGTTCATAGCAGCTCAAATTATAATAGCTAAATTATGAAATCAACCTAGATGCCCCTCACTGAATTAATGGATCCAAAGGTTGTGGTACATATACATATATATACATACATACACAATGAAGTTCTACTCAGCTGTTAGACACAATGATTTTATGGCCTTTGATGGTAAATGGATGGCAATGGAAAAAATTATGCTGAGCAAATTTGCCAAACTCAGAGACTCAAGGGTCAAAAACCCAGGCGTGGGTAAAATGTCAAGCTCATTTACTAAACTCACCAAAGTTGAAGTAACACATAATCTAGGGGAACCATAGATGTGTAGAATGTAAGGGAAGAAGCATATTGGAAGGATGATAGAGAGGGATCTAGGGTGGGAATCAACAATGAAGCTTATTCTTTATTCCCCTAAGAAACCAAATAATACTTATGTAATTATTTAATTCTGGAAAATGCACAATCATGTATACAGACATTTGTATCTGTTATAAGGGGGTAACATTGAGTCAAGAGACTGTGGTGTAGGTGATGTTGGGGTGATTCTGGATTAGGATCAGAGGCATATCATATTGTTACTACATATGCATCTATGATTGTACAACAACACAACTCAATAAAATTTTTAAAAAATTTAATGACATTGCCAGATGTTAGAGTTAGGATGTTGGGTAAAGAAATCCTGATAAGTGCTTTAAATCAGCAAATTCAGTATCATCTAGAATTACATCTACCCTCTCAGAGTATCCCCTTCAGATTCATTAACACATTTTTTGTTCTAAATTTTTGCCATCACAAATTGATAAAATAATAAATGCTTCAATAATCTAGTATGTAAAGTTTTTCTTGCCTCTTTATTAGAATTTAGCTCCTGAGACTTGTGGTATCTGAGTGTTTGACTCTGTATACAGCCAGCCAGGAGAGTTGGTACAGGCAGGTGTGAAGAAAGGTGGCTTTCCTTCACAAGGTCTTAGACAAGGTTGTTACAAGACCTGAAGCAAAACAAGGAGGAGCATAACAAGGAAAAATGTGCAGCTCTGCTTATTAAGGAATTCTGTGCAACTTGGGGTTTGTACTCTGACTCTTCCCATTTTTTTTTTTTTTAAAGAGAGAGGGACAGTGAGAGAGACAGAGAAAGAGAGAAACAACTTTATTTAGTTTTTCACATGGCCTTAGTTGCTCCAACACTCAGTTGTGTACGTGGTGCTGGGGTTTGAACCCGGGTCCTCGTGCTTGCCAGGCAAGCGCCGAAACCGCTGAGCCACCGCTCCAGCCCCCGACTCTTCCCATTTAAATAGAGTTTCTTCTCTTGCCCAAGAAATGCCCTTTCACGGGATACTGAGACTGCAAGTTCAACTAATTGTGTAACTGGTGGCCTTGATATTTGAGTTTTATTTTCAGTTACTACTAATTAGCAAAAGGATTTAGGATGCTGAACAGATTATCTTTCTCTAAGTTCTCTAGTGCAGCAAGAAACAACTAGCCTCCGTTCCACTCCTTGCATTTCTCATGTAGGTCCTACTATTCCATGACACTGGACATTTATTTAATTCTTAAAGTCTGTCATTTCTAGTAAATATCAGTGAAAACTTAATTCTCTGATTTGCCACTGCTTTCCATGGGCTGACAAAGCCAATTATGTGGTAACAGTTTTATTCTCAAGGCCTTCACAGATAAGCAGATCAAATGATTTAGGATTTCTATTTCCTTAAAAATCTGATGCCTGCAACTTATGATTTTTGACAGGGTACTAAGTTGTAAACAGCAGAATCAGCTCATACTACTTTAAATAAGTAAAGTACATCAAAGCATATTGGGACTCACAGGGGGTCAGAGATCCAGTGTGAAAAGCAATCCAGACTGGAAAAATGTCTACTCACGCACTGTTGCCACACCTTGACCCAAACACTGCAAACTTCACAAATACTGCAACTCTTCATGATGATGTTTGGGACTGAATATAAGAGCACTCACCACTGCTGCCCATCAACTGCCAGATACCACCACGGCCACCCTCATGTTGAGAGCAAGGGTTGAATGTCTAATCCCCCATGTTCCAAGTCTAAGTTTCATGAAGCTACATGCATGGAAACCTTATTATCCATGAGCATTCTAGTTGGAAGGAAGGCTAAGAAAGTGACTTCTAGGGGCTGGAACGGTGGCTCAGCGGTTTCGGCGCTTGCCTGGCAAGCACGAGGACCCGGGTTCAAACCCCAGCACCACGTATGCAACTAAGTGTTGGAGCAACGAAGGCCATGTGAAAAACTAAATAAAGTTGTTTCTCTTTCTGTCTCTCTCACTGTCCTTCTCTCTTAAAAAAAAAAAAAAAAGAAAGTGACTTCTAATTGCAATAACTTATAATTTGGTGAGAATTCACCTAACATAAAAGTTTTGGGGTAGTGTTTGATTGACTCTTATTCATTCCATTGGTGATAGACGTATTCTGCCCATGGTTGCGGGGGAAGCAGAAGCATACTACATCTAACGCTAGGTGGATGAAATCCTCTGCACTTTATTAATCACTTGTACTCATAGCCTAGAGAAAAGGAGCCCAGGTCTCCATGCAGGGCCACACGAAGGTGGAACTTGGAAATAAGGCAAATGATCTGGGGTTGTGGGAAACGGGCTTTGCGGAACTAAAAAGGAGGGTATATTCAGCTTGTTGTGAAATCCTATAGACTATCAGAGCAATGAAGCTCACTGGTCAGGGGTAAGCAGGAACTGTACCTGGTGCCTGTGATCTAGAGGGCTATTTAGGTATGGCACATTATCAGTGGGAGCAGAGTGGTAAGGAGAACTTGTAGCTAGGTTATTCAAGATCCTCCCATTTTTATAGGATGTCAAGATAGCCCACACTATGAGGCTTAGTTTTACACCATAAGGGGTCACATATCATGTTGTATTAATTTAAATATTTTTTAAATCTTGTTTTAAACTTTCTTATATTGAGCAATTTGATAAATTACTTTTTTATTTTCTACTATATCATGAATACTGTCCAATGTCAAAAATAATATTTGAAATATTATTTTAAAGTACATACATAAAATGTATAAAACCATTGTTCTTTAGGAAAGGCTGTGTTATGCATGGATTTTTCTGAAACAAATATGACTTATATTGTGTTTTCTTTTTCCTGATGTGAGAATTAGGGATGTCTCTGATTTTCACTGAGTTAAAATATTTTATGATGAACCTATGAAAAAATCCTTCTGGGGCCAGATCTTTACAAATGTAGTTAATATGTCCAAGGTAAAACATTTTAAAGTACTTAAAATATCCATTTAATTAATATTTCATGGTATGAAAGGAATTCTCTTTTAAGTAACCACTTAGGTAGCATTCTCTCTTTTTTTTTTAAGTGAGAGAGAGAATCAGTTTTATTTACCTTTTTATGTGACATTCATTGCTCCAACACTTCCTTGTGTACATGGTGCTGGGGTTTGAACTCATGTCCTTCTGCATGCCAGGCAAGCACAACAACCACTGAGTCACCACTCCAGACCCCCCTTTTTCTTCTTAAGAGAAAGGAACAGTGAGAGAGAATCAACTTTATTTAGTTTTTCTTTTGGCTTTCCTTGCTCTGACACTTCGTTGTGTATGTGTTGCTGGGGTTCAAACCCGTGTCCTTGTTCATCCCAGGCAATCACTTAATAGCTGATCCACCACTCCATCCCCTTAGGTAGTATTCTTGATTTGTTATTTAAAACATTTTCTGGGGGGCTTTAGCAGTGCCTCAACAGTTGCTCACTTGCCTGGCATGCGCAAGGATGCGGGTTCAAACCCCAGCACCACATACACAATGAAGTGTCAGACTGGTGAAGGCCATGTGAAAAACTAAGTAAAATTGATTCTCTCTCTCTTTAAAAAAAAAAAAAATAGTTTGTCTCCCTTTTCTCAAATGTAAGAAAATGTGAGGCTCTTTCACTCTCTCCTTAATATATATCACTGTTTTATTGTAATAACTATCAATATGCAAAATTTCAATAAATTCGTTTAGTGATCTACTAGGATTTTAATAGCAATTAATGAATTAGGCTTCATCCCATCTATGAAACAGGAAGGCACAGGAATGAGTTGACCAGATCTAGGCAGAAAAAGCTGAAGAAAGCAGAAACAAGTAACAAAAGACAGACTGGTCATCTTTCATCTCCAGCTTGGTGACTGAAGTGATTCCATTCTAGTTTCGTCTAAGCTGTTTGGTTTAGTGCAGGAGCAATAACAAAAATAATAAGAATCCACAATAGCAGCCTCCCATAAATTTTACTTAATACCACTCTTTGATAAAAATAACCATCAGTATTATTGTAGCAGGGCTTCTAATAATGCCCATGTTTTCGTATTTGCAAAGTACATTTTGGTGGGTTGATCTTATCAGTGACTTTACTTTCAAAGTATTTTCCTTTTAGGAAGATATCAGAACAACACACATAACTATCCCCAAAAATCATACCTGGAATGAGATCACTTGGGAACATGAGTCAAAGAAGGTGTGTCATCAGCTCAGCTCTACTAATGGAGTTGAATTCTCCAGGCAGGCAAAAGAGTGCTGTAGATTGTTTAAAGATTTCAAGATAAAGGCATAGATTTGAAAGATGTCAAACATAGGGCAGGGAGGGGTCTGCTTGCATGTTTTTCTGCATTGTTGTTTAAACCTCTCTTTGGCCTTCTAATGGCATCCCCCAGATATCCCTAATGAGAGAGAGAAAGAGAAAGCCTGAGAGAAA
>PVKS010011521.1:0-56423 GCA_004027875.1 Aplodontia rufa | reverse complement strand
AAAAAAAAAAAAAAAAACAAAAAAAAAAAAAAAACTAGGGATGAGCCCACCATATCATCCTCCTATTTCTTTCCTGGGTATTTTTCCAGGGAATTTAGAATCAGCACATTACAGTGACACAGCGAAATTGATGTTCATAACAGATCAATTTACAACAGCTAAATTATGGAAACAACCCAGATGTCCCTCCCTGGATGAATGGATCCAAAAACTGTGGTACATATATACCATGGAGTTATACTTAGCAATTAGAAACAATGATATTGCAGCATTTGAAGGTAAATGGATGGCGATGGAAGAAATTATGCTGAGTGAAATAAGCATAACCCAGAGAACCAAGGGTCAAATGTCTCCACTTATCTGTGGAGGCTGGAGCTAGACCCTCGCCATTGAGAAATGAGGTCTATTATCATGTTTTAAATCTGGATAAGGTGTAATGTCATACAACCTAAGGCATTTGTAGATGTATTGGGAAGTAGTGGGGGGGATGGATAAGGGTGAGTAATTGGGGGGCACTCTTGGGGGTAAATCTAATTTTCAGAATTTACATATATATCATATTATTTCATTAGAAGCTTGTTTGATTGTTTAACAAATAAATTTCTGAATAAATAAATTTTAAAAATTAAAAAAAATAAGTACTGGTCATATCCAAGAGTAGAAGATAAACCTGCCAGAGAAAATTTACAATCCTATTGGCCTAAAGAGCCCAAAACCAGAAATCAAGTAAATTACAGTTACTGGAAAGCGAAGCAGAGAAATCCCAGAAAAGAGAGATCCAGAAAGGTCTGTAAATTTGTCCTAAACTATAGATGACCCCAGAAATGGACGTGTAGCATTGACAGCTAAGGATAGTAAGAATTGAACTGATATTTGAGGTACAGATGAGAGAGTTTGCAACTTGAGTCCCATTTACAGAAAACAGTACTCTTTAAGAGTATATATCAAAAAATACAATCTTTTTTATGATGACTTAATGGGTTAATATCAATGGAGAAACTTCTATAGTTATTTGTAATACCAAGTACTTAATAAGTGTCAGTTAATTGAATCTAAAAAAAATGATTCACAAATAATCTATTGGAATATTGAACAACAGGCTTCTCTTTAAGATGACATACATATTCTAAAACAAAATTAGAAATAAATGCCATACGGGTTTTAAAGATGTCTGGAAATTTTCTAAAATAATTTGCTTACTACATTATAGATCTGTGCAAAAAAAACCCAGATAAATGAATGAATAAATTTTAAAAATATAATTCAATATAAAGGTGTTCATGGTTACATAAACGAAGAGTTACTAGGATACATGAGAAGGACCAGATGTCAAGGGTGAGGGGATGTGAATGAGTATTCAGGGGAGATTTTGCTTTGCACAGAGACCCACAGAGGATTTGGCCTTGATGACAAGCGGGAGGTCATCACACAGATGTGGTTGGAGAGGGAGCAGTGAACCCAGCAGACATAAATTATATTGTTCATATAACATGCAATTTCAGAAAAACAAAATTTCATAAATTCAACATGAAAAACAAGAAAAAGAAACCTCATAAGTGAATAAAAATGCCCATTTATAACACATGATTTTAAATAGAATTAAAATGGAGGTAGAAAAAAACATAAATGTGGCTCTCAAATTGTATGCACCAAAAAGAAGAGCACCATACCTGGTTCAAGGGTAGCTGGACCAGACACTACCTGGGGGATCTTGAGGAAATCTCTGCAAACTGAGCCTTAGTCTTCTCATCTCTAAAATCTGCAAGTTGACTTGACAGATCATTACAGTGTCTATCATCTTTAAAGACTCTAGGACAGAATGAGAACTGAAGCTCCACTTACATACCTATTAATAAAACAAATCAATAAAATATCTGGTGCTTATCAAAAAAGTCAGTTTTGAAAACTCACTTCACAATACAAAAAAAATATAGACACATAATTTGTGTGGGGGGGTGTGCATTATGACTTATTACTTAGGGGAAAAATAGACTGGATTAAGTCACACCTGGTTAAGGTGGATAGGGAGAGAGAGGAGAAATAAAAGGAATTTGAAATGTCTGCAGAGCTCATTAGTGCCCTGATACCAAATGATTCAAGGACATCTTTGGCTTTGATTCAAACAGTTGTTCTGTTCTGAATAACATGACAACAATCTAAAGATCCACAGCTGGACTCTGGAAAATCCTGTCTGATTCTTCTGTTATAAAAGTAACAAATTTGCTGCATTGGTCATATGACACAGGACCATTTCAGAATGAATCCTGTCAAAGCCAGGGGCCCAGAGGAGCTGCTTTATGCAGTTTGGGTAAAAGATGGAATTTGTTTTTAAGATGCTCTTGTATTAAGAAAGACAGAGCAAGCAGTTTTGAGAGGTCAGGGCTCAAGCTGAAGCAAAAAATGAACATTTGTGTTTATACATCATGCAGGAAGGCATTTCTGTAACTGCAACTGTCCTCAGTTCCTGTTCCCCACTCCTTCCTCCAAACAATCCAGAGGCCACATGTTTTCAAGATAAACTGTTTGCCCACAATACTGGTATCCTGTCTTCTTTTATTCCACAGAACTTTATGCCACAATGGATGCCACCAATGACACTGTTTTATTTGGAAATAAGGAGATATGCCAGGTCTTTCTCAGATGTACTCTGCCTTCATTCTTCAGTATTCACAGTATCTCTGAAATTTAAGGCCAGCAGGTACCTCATAGATCAATTTAGCTGCTTATTCTTACGGAAAAGTTAATGCTTCAAACACCACACTAATGCAAAGAGATTGAAATCACAAATTTCTTTCAGAGGTGATAAGGTTTTTCCCCAAAGCTTTTTTCCACCATTGTTCTTTAAAAGATAATCCCCATTAAGACTAGGCACAGAGTAATTCAATAAATATTTGTCACACCCTCCTCAGACTCTCAAAAGATTGTTGTATCATCAGTGTCCCTGTCCCCCTTGTGTGGTGTCTATCCCAGCTCATCCTTGTTTCCTTGACTCCCACAGAGCTTTCCAGAATCAACTGACCACTAATGAATGAACCCTATGCTGTCTGAGAGCCAGCAACCCCCAAATATTTCTAGGAATGAATTTATATCTCTTTAAATATAGGCCTATGGATTTCATTTTTTTCCTGTGGGGAAGCAAAAGAAATACTTTCCTTGCTGCCAAATCAATAAATTTTCTTCCCTGCAACTCCCCCAGATTTTTACAGGCAATTTTCTACTAAAATTTACATGCAAGGTGTAAATATTGGGGAGTGATCCTCGTGGACAGCCAGTTTCCCATACACCTTCCAGCAAACACTGACCACATCCTGACCAACGCTAAGCACTGTGCAGTGTTAAGCAGATCTGGACTTGCAGGAAACAAGATGCCACGTTTTGGACCGCTGTCAGCGTTCATCCAGCACCCTGCCTTCTTCTCATTCCTCCCCTGCAATTAGGGACAAGTGAGATTTGGAGGTAAGCACTTTCCCATCTCAAAAGCAAAAGCAAAACGTTACTTGATACCTACTTTGCAAATGCTTTTCCAAGATTGACCACTGTCTGAAGCTATTTCAATTCTATGTGAGTATTGCATGCTAACTAACCCCTTTCTCCTGAGACACATGAACACCATCTTACACATTCCTCTATAATCCAAGAGAATTTTATAATACCACATATACACACTTTAAGTAACTAGTACCTGGCAAAAACTTTCTGAAGACAAAAGTGTAGCTGGCTGATGATTTTTGATGAATTTAGTAAAGATTTGAGAAAGATTCCAGCGAATGGATTTTATTCATTTATGCATTCAATTTTTCTTGAATATCTATTTTATTCAAAATACTGTGTCAAATGATGCCATTTATGTGAAAATAACAATGACAGCATGACCCCCTTCAGAATCCATAGCTGTGTATCCAAGCACAACCCTACACTCCTGTATCCAAGTATAAAATCTAGAATTTTTGAACAGGAATATAATTATGTGCACTTCCCAAATGCAGCTATAACTTGATTTTGAGTTCACACTTTCTCATATTTTGTATTCAGATAAAAAAAAATCATAGTAGAATAAATGATATGTGCTACGGTTTGAATGAAAGGTGTCCCACATTGTTTTGAGTGAGACAAACCAGGAAGACCAAGGTGAAATGATTGGGTTCTGAGAACCTTAACCCAGTCAGAGAGTTAATCCCCTTATAGGAATTAACTGGTAACGTAGGCTGGTAGGGTGTGGCTGAAGGAAGTGGGTCTTGGGGTGTGTGTGTTTGGAATATATATTTTGTATCTGGTGTGGAGTTTCTCTGCTTTCTGGAAATGCCATGAGCTGCTTCCTTTTGCCATACTCTTCCACCATGATGTTTTCTGCCTCAATTCAAGCCAAGAATGGAGCTGGCCTTCTATGGACTAAGACCTCTGAAAATGTGAGGCCCTAAATAAACATTTCCTCCTACAATTGTTCTGTAAGGTCTTTTAGTCACAAGAGAGAAAATGCTAACTAAAACAATTTGTAAATAAAATTTGATCTCAAATAGATAGTGATTTTCAATATGTTAATATTTTATTTTCTCTGGGTCAATATTAATGTATTGGGGGTATTGTTTTAAAAAGTAGTTAACATGGGGCTCAGCAGTCACAATGCTTGCCTGGCATGCTCAAGGATGCAGTTTAGATCCCCAGCACCATGTACACAATGAAGTGTCAGAGCAACAAAAGCCACATGAAAAACTAAATAAAATTGATTCTCTCATCTCTCTTTCACTGTCCCTCTCTTTATTAAAAAAAAGTAATTAACACTGGGAGATAATTAAGATAGAGCATACTTACCTATGACATGTGGAATTGCTTTTTACAAATTTTTTATTTATAAAACATTATAAGTCAAATTACAAATTGAAAGGGCACCTTGGTGTTATTTAGGTCATGGACTAACATTACAGATAAGGAAACTGAGATCCAGAAGAAAAGTGATACATTTGTAAACATATATAGCTTTTGTCCAACGGAGTGATAGCTTTTGACCAATAAAGTGTCTCTATCTCAAACTCACAATTTTGTTACTCTTACTTCAGACATAATGCTAATGAGTTTGATTGTCTGATTCTCCTACCAAATAAGAAGCAAATTAGAAAGAAAAAATGATGTTACTAGAATCAGATGTGATAATTGCTTCAAAATTAAAGAATGTGCAATAGTAAAGGAAAAAATAAATGGAGGAAAAGACATCAGAGAAACATCACAAAATAAATACACATGTCACAAAATGGATAGGAGTCTGGTGATATTTAATTTAAGGGCAACACCTCTATGCACATGTATAGCCCCTTGTGGTTTAACTGCATTCCAGTCTATCTTTCTCAGTCACTTTTTGTTCCATTCTTTTTCTCCCTCACTAAGCTTTAATCACACTGTTCAGTTCTGCAAAACTTGCCAAGTGCCTTAACACCTCAGGGACAGCTCACGCTGTTCTCCCTGTTTGGAACTCTTTCCTCCACACTTTGCACACAGCTTGGTTCTCCTCTTTAAGACTCAGTTTATGCAGTAACTGGTACAGGATGGGCACTCAGAAAATACTTGTTGAATTATTAAAGGAAAAAATTAATGTCTGTAATGTTAATCCTGTGTCCCTTGGAACAAATTAACTTTAGTATATCCTAGCCAAAAAAATCAAGGAACAGAATACATATAACATGTCACCAAAAATGTTTAAAATCACTCTATCTTAAGAATATAAGAAATAGCAACTTCAGATACATAGAAAAATTCTTATTTTCTGGAACATAACATAATCACCACTGAGCTACTTCCTTAATGTCATAATTTCTCTTGAAACCTATATTGAAAACAAGGTTTTATGACAATGCAGCTATGCAGCTTTCATTTTTATAATAGCAAGCTACATATCATCAACTCTGGAAACAATTACTTCATATTTTGAGCATAATTTCTTAAATGTATCCCTATTAATTTTCCCAGATAATACAATGTAAAGGAATAGCTACCTGGTCATTTAAGTCAGGGTTGGAGACTGAATAAGACTAAGGGCTTTTTTTTTTTGTTTTTTAAGAAAGCGGGAGGAAGAGAAAGAGAGAGAGACAAAGAGACAGAGAATCAGTTCTATTAATTTTCTCATCTGGCCTTTGTTGCTCCGACACTTCACTGTATATGTGGTGCTGGGGTTTGAAACCCGTCCTCATGCATGCCAGGCAAGCGTTCCAACCACTGAGCCACCTCTCCAGTCCCAACTAAAAGCTTTTGAATACAACATGATTATATTCAAAACACATTGCAGGTCAAAGGGACCAGAAGGTCTGTTTGTTTCTTGTAACTCTGAACTATTAATGAACTAATTCAAAGTTCCTTTTTTTATGTTCATTCCACATGCAGATAATTGAGATTTTACAGTAGAAATTCAAACCCACATTTGTATCTTCTCAATGATTTCTCAGTCCAAGTTGCTCACTTCACAAGTCTAAAGACAGTTCTTCTCTGCCCCAGCTGTGCCAATTCAACCTGGAGTGGGAAACATTGAGTTCTGACACCCTTAGGAGCTACCAGGATTGCTTGATGGAAAGGAAGCTGACAGTTCTGTCAGGGATGTGAGAAGCAGAATCAGATCCAGCTTGTTCCTGCAGAGATGTGCTGGCTCCACAACACTAGAAATAATAAAAGCAACTTTGGTGGATAAAATGAGCAGATATAATGCAAAGACACATGGGAAGAGATACTGAGCATAAAGATGACATTACACACATACTGATGGGGTGAGTGGTGCCTGGCCAAAGGTTCAACAACCACTGGAGGAGGTGGAGGGGCTGAAGTGTCTCCTTGGGATCTCCTTACATCTTGTAGTTAGAACCCATATCCTTGAGATCTAAAATGACTGCCCCCTAAATCTTTCCTCCCTTATTTAGTATTTCACTGGTCCTTGGCAGGATGTACTTTCTATAATGTAGTCATTTGCAATTCAAAATTCCAGTGATCACATAAATAAGTACCTGATTTTCAAAAGTCATCTTGGGTCTTTCAAATGACCCTTCAAGGTAGGCATTGTTATTTATGCTTTTCAGATGAGAAAATGAAGGCTCAATGAAGTAAATAAACTTGTCCAAGGTCACACAGCCTGTGAACAGCAAAGCCAGGATTCAAACCCACATCCTTCAGACAGGCTGCTCTCTAGCTCTCTACTGTTGCTCTTTGTTTTCTACTAAAGGAAGATATTTTTCTTTCATAAATTCATAACATTATCTTCAGAGAAGATGTTCTTTCTGCCTAGAGAAATAAAAGAAATGCAGAATTTGTATCTTGTCTCTACCACTTATCCTCTCTCAGATTATGTTGTCATTTTGTGAAATGGAGATATTGAAAATACCTAGTTTAGAAAGTTACATGGAACATTCACATGAAGGCCTTTTGTAAGTGATGAAGTCTCATAAGCCCTCCAGTTTGCCAGAGTGTGTCAAACTTAGAACCTGTCTTCCATACCATTACATTCCACTTAACAGTAATCTTCTGTAGCTTCAAAAGACTGTGGTGCTGCTGAACTGGAAATGCTTTTTAAGAGATTAACTTTGGGGATTTCTTTTTCCCCACAGTAACCTAGATTGCAATTCAGATTGAAGACTCAGATTATTTGGAGAAACATACTCCCAGTTTTGGTGGCAGCAGAGCTCCCATACAAGGTAGGAAGCAGACCCTATGATGTGTTGGAATGCTGGCCACCCCAGAATAAGGCATGAGAATGACTCTGGAAGCAAGACAGATGGAAAGTAGATTAATATTGCCTCAATCACTTCCTAGGATTCTCCCATGAAGGTCACTTGGACCAAAGGACTGAAGACCAGCAGGAGGAAGCAGCATGTCCATATTTAGATACCCACAGTGCAAGAGGAAACCCCTATTCATGTTGCATTAATATTTTCAGTAACATTTTAGATAATATCTAGGTCTGTAATGATTACAGTGTGGTTAGGAAATGAGCAGTAATGAACAGTGTTGAATTATTTCATCTTCTAAGAAAAAAGTACAGAACAAAGACTAATGATTATCCCTAGCAAGTAAAATATTCCAGACCACAAAACCATTTGCCATTCTAATCCATTTGAAGCATAAACAAACACATACTTGCATACACCCACAAACCCCTACACAGACCCTATTGTCAAATGCTGAAAGAGTTAATTTAGGCCTTGGAGAAAAACCTTCTTTAAGCACTGGTTCAAAAGTTCTTAAATAGCAGAAAAATCAATACACTTTTATCAGACGTTAGTGTTTATAGAAGCAATACAAAACAGGATTTTGTTAAATGTATATATTATGCCAGCTCAAACTGTAAGTTAAAACATCTGTGTCCAAGTTAATCTCAGATACAGCATGGAGATTATTTGAATTGTGTGTTTCCTTTTGTGACCTTTTTAGATGTGGCTTTCAGGGGGATGGACAGGGGAATAATTTTCTTAAGCTTTTAGTTGTCTGCAACTGTGCCAACAGTTGAACATAACAATAATATTTTTTACCACTACACAGATGAATAATAATAAAGAAATAAAACCTCTTTAGTAATTTCAAAATAGTGTTGTATAGGGAATTTTAAAAAATAAATCATAGACACATAAATACAGGTATGTGCATCTAAGTTTGCTATAGGCTGTCCATGACATAAAATTTTCAATTAAAACTATTTTTATGACCAATAATCACATTCTGAAAGAGCATACACAACTTGCTAGTGGATTATACCACTTCCCTAATGAAACGAGCCTTAAAATATAAGCAAATATAATGTACTTAGCTTAACATGGTCTGATATTTTTAATACAATAAAGGTTTTTAAAGTTTTATAGAAAGTCCTTGGTTCTTATTTGTAGGAGACAAGAAAACAAGAACTGAAGTTGATGGAAGCTTTCTTTTTTTAGATCTGTTTTTAAGGGATCCAGACATCTGTAATTCAAATCCATTTTGATTGAAACAATAAATTTGATTCAATTCTGAAATTTCATTTCAAAAGTGTAAGAAATTCATGGGACCCCTCAAAGTAAATGACAAGCCTGGTCTCTGAAATTTGTCAGGAACACATTAACACCATGTAAAAATAACAGCAGAGCCAAACCAAAGTCATAGCAGCCAAATGTCCTAAAAACAGGGCCCAAGAGAAACTTGCAAATTTAATATTAATTGTATTTTTGGTAAATGACCAGGACTTATGATCAAGTCTCCTCAATAAATATTTTTAGTGCAATAGTGGTATTCATTTTTTGTTTAGTTGATTTTATGCTGGAAAAATACATGAACCCAAGATTAAGAACACTGTGTTATAAGCTGTACCAGCGCAGCAGCAGAATCATTCACAATTTACAAAAAGTATTCATTGTAAATAGTGTGATCAAACTCTTCTAGGTGCTAGGTATATCATCATGAATAACACACAACACCCACTTGAAGGAGCTTCTATTCTAATGGAGAGAAATGCCATCCACATAATATACACACAGACTGAGATATATAAAGCATGTCAGGTGTTGAGCACTACTAACAGAAGGAAGCAAGTAAGAGAACAGAGAATAAATATGGAGTGCCATTGAAATGGGGTAGATAGATAAAAGCTCTCTGCTGAGGTGACATTCAAGCAAAGCCTCCAATGTCTGTAGAAAGAATATTTATTACAGAGATATCAGGAAATACAAGCATGAGTTTGCTTATTATACTTGAGAAACATCAAAGGGATCTGTGGGGCTGAAGCAAAACAAGAAAGTTGGAGAGAGAGAGCAAAGAGGTAAAAGAGAGGTACTAGAGAGAGATTTTTCCAGCCTTGGAATTCCTATTGATTACAATGGAAAGTCATAGGGAGGTTTGAGCAAAGAGGGGCATGATGATCCTGGTGTTCAATGGGCAAGTCAAACAACTAGCATTTCTACCTAAAGTAGACCATGAAATCTTAAGCACAATGGTTAAAATAGTACCTAGCATGATGTAGATGCTCAATAAAGATTTTTGCTAAATGAAAGGATGAATGAATATAAGATATGATAACAGCCAATGCCCCAACAAAAACTTATCCACCATTAAACCTTAATTATTTTAATCAAAACCATGTTCCCTTTTACATTGCAAAATACACCTGGGAAGTATAAAAATCTAGCTACCTTAATCATCTGGGTGTTTTGTGAATTAGTTGATTAATAAATTTGGCCCAAAGTGATCATGAGTGGAAAGCATCTTGTTTTAGAGAGATCTTGAGACAACAGAATCTGTATTTTAAAAAAAGATGTAGTGGGTAAGAGTAATGTCAGATTTTCAAGATGAAATTAATAAGGAAAACTTGAGGGAATACCACTAAAAGAGGAAGATGATAAAGGTAAATTCTGCTTATTTTTTAGTAAGCCCCAAAGTCATCCCTGGTAATGACATCTGCCCACATCTATAACATATCTCTAGTGCTCACACCCCTTCTTCATAATCCAGTTTTTCTACCTGAAGGTATTGGTTATCCTGCATTACTATTCATCCTACAGTACAGGAAACTGGATCTGGTGTTACTTATAAAGAACATAGTTAGCAAGTGCTTTGCCCCTAAACCAGAGTAACATTGAGCCTTATGGAAATTGGAAAAGTACTATTGACCCAGAGTTAAGTAATAGTAAGCTCTTCCCAAGTGCAATGGTTAATCTAGATTGTCAATTTGATTGGATTAAGAGATGCCTGCCATTGAGAAATTTCTGGGTATGATGATGAGGGTGTTTCTAGAAATGATTGGCTTGTTGGACTACAAACTAAGGAAGGAGAACCAGTCTGAAAGTGGGTGGCAAAGTCCAATAGGCTGGAGGCCTGGATGGAAAAAAAGATAGCAGAAAGAAGAAGCTGACAGATACAAGCTCCTTATTCTTTAGTGGATGCTTCCATTGCTACTGTGAACCCCTGAGGACATCAGACTCCAACTTTCCACTCTTCCAAAGAAGACTCTCACCAGGGATTCCCTAGGGAGTTTCCTGGCCTTCAGTTTCAGACTGGTCTGCATCACTGATACCTCTTGTTCTAGCCTCCAGCTTCTTAGACTGAACAGCTACTGATTCCTCTGGCTCTCCAGCCTGCAGAGAGCCATTGAGGAAATATCCAGCTCTTGATCATGTTAGCCAATCTAATAAATCTCCTTTTTCTAATCATTCACATATATATCCTGCTGGTTCTGTTCCTCTAGAGAACCCTGGCTGATGTACTAGGTTATGTATACAATAATCTTCATTCTTGATATATTATATGGCTGTCTAAAGGAAGAACATACTCTATTCGGAAGAGAAATTGGGATTCTGATTCATAATTTAAGACAAGGAAGGCATACATGGAAATGAATTTTACACAGAATAATTTCAAGCACATTCCTTTCTCCTATGTTATATACATGTGTTCTTTTACAACAAAATAACTTACTTGATCATAAGTTACACAGGCTTATTATTTGAGATTCTGCATTTTTTCAACAAAAAAGAAAATTGCTCAGTTAAAAACCCAGATGTAAAAATTATTAACATTTTGATATGTTTCCTTATACTTATTTTTCTCCTTATGTACATATCCACTTATGCTATTTACATATTCAATTACCTGCCTTGTTGCACAAAAAAACCCTGGGGTGACCATGAAGTGGACATTTGTGAACTCCTTCTAAATATCATTAATTGTACAGAGTAGAATACAAGTCTCAGAGGGAAATATTCCAATTAATTACATGAGGTTGGGCTTAGGTTCAATGAGTTGCTTTGCCAAATTCTGTGGTGTAGATTGCCAGATGGCAAAAATGGCGATGTAGTATATATGCCCTTTCTTCTGTATCAATTTGCTAACTCAGGGGCTGGCAAACTTCTGCCCTGGAATCAAATCCAGCTGCCACCTATTTTTGTAAATAAAGTTTTGGAACTTTATTTATTCCTAAGTATTGTGTTTCAAAGCATTGGAACTCAGCAATACCCATTTGCTTTTGTAATGTCTAATATTGTTTTCACACTACAACAATAGAACTAAGGTGCAGTAGAATGATTACAACAGAGACTGTAAGGTTCACAAAGCCTAAAATATTTACCATCTGAATGGCTCTTTACAGAAAATGCTCACTGCCTCCCACAAACCACCACCTCCAATGGAAAATGCCACAGAAAAGTATTACATATCTGTCCGTCTATCCCCCTCTCCACCTTTATCTTCATTTGGTTAGGGTTTTAATTATCATACAGATTGAGTATCCCTTACCTCAAATGCTTGGGTTCACAAGTGTTTCAGATTTTGGATTCTTTTCAGATTTGGAATATTTATGTATACATGATGTCTTGGGATCAGGAACCAAATCTAAACACAAAATACACCTATGTTTCATATGTACCTTGTACACATAGCCTGAAGATGATGTTATACAATACTTCTAATAATTTTGTGCATGAAACAAAGTTTCATGGTATGGAATTTTCCATTCAGAGTTTGACGTTTCAATTAGGGATGCTCAGTCTATGTATTATGAGTTTCTCAATCACTATGTCCCTATTGCATTATAGAGGCTTGGGGACATACCACTGTTGTTTTGTTTGCTTTTTGCCTTACCCTCATTTGCAAGATGGCATCCTCAAAATGCCTCAAGGTAAAAGAAGCAGTGGTCCTAGCACCCTAACGGAGTCCATTGTAATTGGGGCAATACTCCAGAACAGCATAAGGAGTGCACCTGGGGTCATGCAATGAATTTTTAAGGACTACTATCTCCATCCATGAGGGATTACTTTTTATTTGCTCTACCTGCCAGCACAGTTCAGCCTTTCATATCATATTCTAAAGTAATTGCCAATTCTTTCATTTCCAAAATTCATTCTATAAAGAGAGAACTTCTTCCACTTTTAATGTAGGACACCATATGAGGCTCTCACCTAGCAACAAGAAAAGGCCAAATAATCTACAAATAATTACTTTTCTTGAGCACATACTAGAACTAATATAGCAAGGCAACTAGGTAAAACAAATTACAAAAAATCGACAAGTCCTTCTTTGGAATTTGGAGGGATGGAGTACACAAACTATTTCACCTTTGGTAGCGCACAGGAGGAAGTGATAACTGCCATTAAAACAGATAAGAAGAAAGTAACCAAGTTTTAAAAAAATTCTTGAAATATGAATTTGGAAAAACATGACAATATCTGAATATCACAGACAAAAGTAATGGAGTTTGCTGTAAGTGCTTTTTCATGGCATCTACCAGTATTCGTGTGAAAAATGGAAACAGGATGGGAAATTGGAGACCACTCTTCAGTAGCACATATATACAAGTGGTGAACAGCTACCACTGGGGGACAAAAATTATGCCCTTCTCTTACAGTGAGTAACAGGAAGTACTTCAGCTATCAGAGCCAAGGAAAAGATGCATACTTCCAATTGGTCCACTGTAACCTCAAATTCAACATGTCCAAAGAACTCATTTGCTTCCTTTTAAAATCTCTACTATATTCCTGAATAATGGATAGTACTGCCATTCATTCAGTTAGCACACCATGAACTCTGGAGTTCATCATGATTCCTTTTGTCTGACCCCTCATTCCTCAGAGTTAAATCGGTCCATCTTCAAACCGATATCTCTCAGACCCAACAAAGAGAGCCTTTTAATTGCCACTGCTACTTATTTCAGGTCCTTGCCATTTTCTCCAAGTCTATTATAATAGCTTACTAATTAATACTGTCTTCAGCTCTACCTTCCCAATACTAAGGAATTTATGATCCTTTTTAAGATTCTTCAGTCTCTCTATATTCTGTAAGATGAGAGTCTAAACTCCCCAGTACAGCAGAAAACATCTATCCACCTTGCCAAAAGCACCCCCACACCCCAGACCCCTATGTGCTTCAGCCACATTGGATAAACTGCTACCTTGACATATGGCACCCTGTCACACCTCAGTGCCCTTCCTGCTTTTTCTACTGGTAAACTGACATTCACCTCTAAAACAGCTTAAGCATTTCCACTCCTGTGAAACAGTCCCAAAACCCCTCCCTCTGGCCTTGTTTATCTCCCCTACCAGAAACTCACAAGGAAAGCTATTAAAGCCATTGTGTCTTTCTTATTCCTATTAGTGACTTAAACATAATGCCTGGTACAATTGAAGTTCCACATCTTTGTAGACTAAATTTAAATCTTAAAAGAAGTTACTCACATTAACTTTTTTCCAAATCAGTTTCAATACATAGTTAAAATAATCACTACCACCAAGGGGACATAATCCAGTTCACCAATTTCAGATTAAAGATATTTATCCATTTATGAGTTACAAAGGAGATTTCAGGAAAAGGGAGCTGAATTTTCTAATCCATGTAGAGAAAAGAATACCCCAATGAAGGCTTTTAGACATGGTTTTCACCGCTCTAACCTTTACTAAAGTGGATGTTCTCCATCCTGCATCATGGTGCTACTAGAGTGTTGTAGCAAGTTGCTCCTACTAACATAAGTGAAAAGGCTTGTATCTGGCCTTACCCACTTGTGAGTAATTTCTAAGGGGCATGTGTTCAGTGATAGCACTCCTACAGAGTCCAAACACAAGCACTACTTTAAAGAATAATGTAGTGATAATCACCATTTATTTTCAAGTGTTGCATATTTATTTCAACAAATTTCAAAACATTTCCCAAGGGATTTTAAAGAAAGCCACCAAGTATGTTTAACAAAACAACATATGGAATGCTAATTTTGTTGTGATGCTAAACTCTAATACAGCAAGAAACAGATTTTTCGTAAAATCAGCAGATTTGCAAACACTAATTAGGAAACATCAAAAACTATCAAGGTCAATTTAAAAATCCATTTGAAAACAAATATCCCTAGTCTTGTTAGTTCTAGTAATTTTTCCCAAGGGATTCACTACATAGCAACAAACTTAAATTGTACAAGTTTGCAGTAATGGTAAACAAATAAAAGGTATAATTCTGATTTTGAATATAAAGCCAAACAGTGAAGTTTGGAGGGTTGAATGGAAATAACTAATTTGTCTCTATCACTATAATCTCTCCCCAGGAATCTAAGATCCTTGATGTATAGGATTTCTACTCGGTTTAAGATACATCTCTCCTAAGAGACTTTCCAAGAGTCCTGTGCCTGCATAAGGGAGTATGCTCTGATGCTGTTAACTCTTTGCAAGAATCATTTTCTGCCTTGTGTGGAAAAAGTAAGTATCCTAAAAACACAGTTTTGTAAGTTACATCTCAGTTCTTCTCTTTGCCCTATAGACATTTCTTCATCTGTTTCCCTGTCCATTGGCCCTGTCATTGTCTAATCTGCCCCTGCTTAAAAAAAAAAAAAAACAGAGAGAGGGAGACATAGATGTACATGTGCATATATGTACATATAATATGTGTGTATATTTGCCTGCTTCCCACTGTGTGTGTATGTGATTCTACGAATGCTCAGATTTCCAAGTGGTGGATATTGATTAAATTTTCACATGATCAACCTAGCTATACGCTTCAAGTCACTCATCTCTTATCATAGTTAACTCCATGCACAGAGGATGGGGAGATGTATATTTAGAAAGCTAGTAGTGGTTGGGTGCAGTGGCCCACGCCTGTAATCCCAATGATTCAGAAGGCTGAAGCAGGAGGATAACAAGTTTAAAGCCAGCCTCAGCATCATAGCAAGGCCCTGAGCAACATAAAAAAATAAAAAGGGTTGGGGATGTGGCTCAGTGGTTAAGCTCTGCTGGGTTCAATCCCTGGTACTGAAAAGGAAGGAAGGAAGGAAGCAAGGGAAGCAGAAAACAAGCAAGCTAGGTAGCTACTAATGACATCATGACATTTTAAGCAGGATAATTCATAACAAGCAACTCTTTCTATTGAGAACTCAAGACCAACACTACAAAAACCAGTTTCAATCCAAATAGCAAAGGTTAAATACATATCCAGAGAACAAAATTTTATATTGTTTGACGTATTACTTTCTTATCTCTTTAAGTCTTGTTTTGATCCAGAAGGGACTTGGTAGTTTTGTTTGAAATAAGTATGAGGTTGGCTAAAGTTTTGAGAGGTGTTATTAAGTAGAACTGCTCCTTCTGTTGCTATTGCATTCCTTTTGTGGAAATCTGATATAAATAACACATACTCAAGTGGGTCTATCTTCTGTCCCACAGATCCACAATACTGAACTTCCCCGATGAAAACCCAAAATGCTTAAAGAAAATAATGTGAAATTATAGAATACAAAAATGCACAAGTATATCAGAGTAAATTTTATAGAAACTAGTTAAAATTATCAATTGATTCCATGAGGGACACCATCTAACACACAAATATACTTTTTCTCCACTTACCTTCTTACTTTTTACTGTTCAAGATTAAAGAAAATAAGGAGGATTTGAGTCTGTGAGGTGAGAAGACAATTTTAACCAATGAGTGATGCTTTCAGATTTAATGAATAATGACATCTATGGCTTTTGTCTATAGATACAAACAGAGAGCCCAGAAACTAAAACACAAAACACTGGAAGTTTTAAATGTTATTTACTGCTAAGTATAAAACACTCAAACATCATAGCACAGTGATTGCCAAATTCAAATTAGAGTTTATAGGTTTTTAAAAAAGTTTCTCTTAGGGGAATATTTCAACTCTATAGAGAGGTGTGATATATAAGAAGATGGAGCTTCTGGCTGAAGACCAATGTGCCTCTGAACCTAAACCGAGTGGACCCATATGGATAGCTATTGTGAAATCATAAACAGTAATACTGAAGAAAACTCAGGGCTTACTGTTTATGGCATCAATAATTAAACTAGACTCACTACATTCATGGGGTTATTGCATATTTTGACAAGATCTAAATTTTTTTGAAGTACACTCATGGAGTTATTATAAATTTTGACAAGATCTAAAAATTTTTCAAGTAATCTAATTATTCTCTTAAAATTTCACTATGCATAAATGTGAGTAAACAAGAGAACAATGCTCTCTTTTAATTGTTTTAAGTTCACAGCTATCCAGGCACTTTGTCTAATGCCTACATTTAACTTACATGCACTTCTCTCAAGAGAAAGAAGAAAAACATTAGTTACATGGATATCAAAGTCTCAGAGGCAGAACAGGAATAGCAAAATGCAACACTAGGAATAATGCAAATTTTTTTACTGTAGTAAACATATAAAACACAAAATTTCCCATTTTAACATTTTTATGTATATAATTTAACTGCATGAAGTACATGCACAATGTTGTATTATCATCACTCCTATTTCCAGAACATTTTTTCTTTTAGTCATCCCAAACAATAACTTTATACCCATTAAACAATAACTTCTCACTCTATCCTTCAATCTCTAGTAATCTCTATTCTATGTATAATCTCTGAGAATTTGCATATGTACACTCTACACTGCATGTTAAGTGGAATCTTTTGTCATTTTGAGCCTGGCTTGTTTTATCACATTTCTACATTCATTCATGTGGTAGCATTTATCAGGATTTTATTCCTCTTTATAGCTGAATAATATTCCACTATACTCTAAAACACTTTTTCCAGCCACAGTGGTGCATGTCTATAATCCCAGTAACTTGGGAGGCTGAGGCAGGAAAATCACAAGTTCAAGGCCATCCTAGGCAATTCAGGAAGTTTATCTCCAAAAGAAGGAAAAGGAGTCTGAGGGTACAGCTCAGTGATAGAACATCCATGGGTTCAATTCCTAGTACAGAAATAAATAAATAAGAAAGAAAGAAAGCTAGCTTATTAATTCACCTATTGATGTACACTTGAATTGTTTCCATCTTTTGGCTACTGTGATGAGGGCTGTGTTTCACAGGTTTCTGTTTGAATTCCTACTTTCAATTATTTTGGATATATAATTGGGACTATAATTACTGGGTCATGTGCTAATTCTGTTTAACTTTTGGATGAACCATGTTATGGTTTGGATGAAAGGTATTCCCCAAAAGCTCATGTGAGATAATGCAAAAATGCTTAGAGGTAAAATAATTGGGTTATGAGAGCTTTAACCCAACCAGTGAGTTAATTCCCTGATTTTGCTGGCAACTATAGGCTGGTAAGGTGTGGCTGGAGGAGGTGGGTTAATGGGGACAGGTCTTTGAGGTTTACAATTTGTATCTGGCAGTGAAGTCACTCTCTCTGCTGCCTGGAGGCAAGCCTCCCATCATTATGTTTTGCCTCACCCCAAGGAACGGAGCCAGCCTTCTGAGAAACCGTGAGCCCTGAAATAAACTTTTCCTTCTAAGATTCTTTTTGCCAACAACTTTAGTTACAGCTGCGAAAAGCTAAAACAAGTCACTAACATTTTGTACAACAGTTTCAGCATTTTACACACCCACGTTACACAAGGGTTTTAATTACTTTAATCATCACCAAAACTTGTTATTTCATGGTTAGTTTTTAATAGACATCTGAATGGGTATGAAGTAGTGCTAATCAAAATCTTGAACGAGGGCTTGAGCGGTC
Source organism: Aplodontia rufa (assembly GCA_004027875.1). NCBI lineage: Eukaryota > Metazoa > Chordata > Mammalia > Rodentia > Aplodontiidae > Aplodontia > Aplodontia rufa. The sequence continues at coordinate 37,995 of PVKS010011521.1, read as the reverse complement.
GCTCAGTGGTTGCGGCACTTGCCTGGCATGCATAGGGACAGATACCCCAGCACAATGAAGAAACAAAGGCCACATGAAAAACTAACAGTGATTCTCTCTCTCTCCTCTCTCTCTCTAAAAAAATTTTTTTGAATGACACAGTCTCAAATACCATAATTCCAAATGTTGAAATTCATAAATAAAAATCCCTAAAGTCTAAAATCCCTGAAGTTTAAAAATCCAAATAATCATGACCTTGAAGTCAAAATCTCCCAAACCACAATTCCCGTTGAGAAAAGCAGAATACAAGAGAGGCAGAAAGATAACTTCTGTGGAAGGAAATGGTAAGGTTTGGTTGTATGCAGAATAAACTGCACCATGTTAGGCAGAATAAATATCAGAAACATGGTCAAATATTATTTGGGGTATATCTGTCAGTATATTTCCAGAGATGAGTATGTAAGTCAGAGTGGACTAATGGGGAAGATTTGGAGCACATAAAATGAATGTGAGCACATACCCCAAGAACAGCCACGCTCTAGAATGAAAATGAAACTATTCATTGCCAGGCATCCTTTCTAGATACAGCCAATGACTGTGCAAGTTGCCCAGTTCTCATCAACCACTTCTGTATAACTGCCTGTAATCTATCCCTGTAATACATGTTTTCAAATGGTGAATTTCTTTTTTTTTTTTTGTTTAGAGTTTCCACTATTTAAATTATTAGCACTAATTTTTTACAACTGTTATGCTATGTATTTCATCTTTGTATCATTTCCAATATTAGAGGTATAAATGGAATAAGACTTTTAGAGAGTTCTAATTTGCTTTATGGAGTTTTTGCAAACATGACTGATAATGTATGTCAGCATTGTGTGTGTGCATTGAAAAAACAGCAAAACTTCCTCAATAAATCAAGAAGTGTCCTTTTCACACATCTATAATTGTAAAAGATAAAATTTCTCAAGATCTTGTCTACTTGGGCAACTGCATTCAAGGGAGACCAATTACAGTTTTTTATTGATCTCAAAAAAAAAAAAAAGTTTATCCATCACAGAATTTTCAGTGACCACAGTTAGAAAGCTAGGTGATATACCTGTATACATTTAGCCTTTTGATCTACTTATTTATGGCTTGTTGGCTCACAACTGTTATTCTAATGTGACTGAGATTTCTGCAAAAATATGCATGCCATTATTACCTATTTCATGTGCAAAATACACTATGAAATATTCTGTTGCTTTAATATGTCTCTCAAATAAATTCCCCTTTTTAAAGGTAAGTAAATATCTTTTAAGGAATTCTTATTAGTTTTTCCAGAATTATATCTTTGGGATTTTCAACAGTGTAGACTTTAGGAATTTTGAGATTTCAAGATTTTGACATTCAGGATTATGGCCTAAACCCATTCTCTTCTAAGAGTTTTAAAGTTTTACTATTTTAGCACTAAAATGTAGGTCTTTGATGCATTTTTGAGGTTTTTCTTTGTATTATTATAAGAATTCACCTCCCTTCTTTTTCATGTGGATATCCAATTTTTCCAGTTGAAAAGATCATCCTTTCCCCCATTGACTAGTGTTGGTTCCTTTGTCAAAATTAGTTCCAAAAGGTGTATGTGTTTATTCTCAGGTTCTTTATTCTATTTGATTGGTCTCTATGTGTGCTTTTATGCCAAACCATGCTATTTTGATCACTATAGCTTTATTGTAAATTTTACAGATGGAAAGTATGAATCCTTCACCTTTGTTTTTTTTTTCAAGATTGTTTTGGCTTCTTGAAGTCCATTAAGATGGATTTTCCAATTTTTGCAAAAAATACCACTGGGATTTTGATAGGAATTGCATTGAATCTCTAGATTACCTTGGGTAGTATTATCATCTTAAAAATATGGTCTTCCAATCCATGAACATGGGATGTCTTTTTATTTATTTATGTCCTTTTTAATTTCTTTCAATGTATGTACTTTTAAACTTGTTTTTACAAACACTTACCTCTCATTCTACACAAGAAAATAGTCTCATATACTAATTTATTGACTCCTCAAATAGACCTGATGAAATATTATTTTAATTCAACTTTGTGGATAAAGAAATGGAAGAAAAAGACTTTAAATAACTTATGCAAGGTGAGAGGTAGACCTGGGATTTAAACCCATGACCCCAGAGTCCATGCTCCTATGTGCTGTCTTCCTTTTCAAGTAGTCATTCATTCAACAAATATTTACACACTACCTGCTAATTTCCCAGAAGCAAGTGCTGAGACAATTGTCTGTATATGAGAGACTTATGAAGGAAGCAACACCAGGAGAAACCAATTAAGGGAATAAGGAAAGAAGGATAGGAAGGATCATTGAAGAGATAATCACAGCATTTGATCTAGGTGTCACAACTGACAAAATGGAGAAAATCTTAAAGGTGAAATGACATGAATGGCCACAAAGAGGTATGACGGCACACAGCATTTTTGTCATAACATGCAACAATACCGTATATCTATTAATTCTATAAAAAGTGTTAAAAATGCATGCTTTCAGGTTCCTCCCCATACCTACTGAATCAGATACTCAGGGTGGAGTGCAGCAAGCTCTGCAGTGACTTCCTGCACACCCAAGCTAAAGGGAGACTGTTCTACAACACTTAGGACTGCAGTCCAGAAAGCTCATCCAAGCTCCACATGCACTAGGTCATCTGTTCCCCTGTTGCCCACCTAGTGTTACCTTCTCCTACTCCTTGTACTCACCAGATGAAGGGACAGCCAACCCAGGAAGCAGCCTCTTGTGAACAAGCTCAAAGCTCAGATGATCCGGAATTCCATGAAGCCCATTCAATGAGGAAAAAGATGACAGGAATGGCTTCACTGATGAGATAGTGGGGCCTAAACTACCTACTTGTGCTGGCCATCCTCACTGTTAACTTCTTGCGAGTTCTAGGAGTTTTGCTCTTCCTCCTTCTTTGGGCGGTAGGCCAACATCAGGAGCTCATAATACCCACACTGCCTCAAAAAATGACTTCCAGACTGTTTATGCCAACAGAAGAGAAAGACAGGTAGCATTACCACAGTTTGAAATCATATACAAAATGCTACCTAGAAGTTCAAATATTTCTACAGAAAAATGGTTGAGAAGTGACCATTAATATATAATACATACAAGTATGATTTATGGAAGAAATAGCATAGTTTAGTGGAGCAAGTTGTGCAAAAAGGATTTATGAACATAAGATCTGGGGGACAGACATCTGAGGTTGGGCTGAGGAAGCATTAGGCCTGGGAGTGAAGTGAACAGAGGTTGAGCTTTAGGTAAATGGCTCTAGCAAGGTGTGCAAGAAGGCTTAGAAAGAGAGAACCTGAAAGAGGACAAATCTGTTAGAAGGCTTGAAAAGTAAAATGGAAAACATTTGAGAAACCATGGAAATAAAATTGATAAATGTTTAGTGAAAAAATATAGCAAGGGAATTTATTTTTTAAAGAGAGAAAGAGACAGTGAGAGAAAGAATCAATTTTATTTAGTTTCTCATGCAGCCCTCATTGCTCCAACACCTCTTTGTGTACGTGGTACTGGGGTTTGAACCACATCCTCATGCATGCCAGGCAAGTGCTGTAACCTCTGAACCACTGCACCAGCCCCACAGGGAATGTTTTTAATGCACATTACAGATATCAGTAAATACAATACACCTCTTCTGCATAAGTTTGCTTTTCAGCTGAAACACAAAATTAATTCTTACCTTTAAAACAATGGTGATTAAGATTATCCATACAGGGGCTGGTGTGGTTGCTCAGTGGTTACAGCTCTTGCCTGGCATGCGTGAGGATGCGGGTTCAAACCCCAGCACCACATACACAAAAAAGTATTGGATCAACAAAAGTCACATGAAAAACTAAATGAAATTGATTCTCTCTTTCTCTCTCTCACTGTCCCTCTCTCTTAAAAAAAAAAGATTATCCATACAATAAAATAGTATAAAGAAGCTATGACCACACAATAGCTGCTGAACTCTCATACTCCACATAGAAAATTTCTGAAACATGGACAAACTAAATAATACCAAGTGTCTTTAAGACAAATACATGTGACTACACTTTTAACTGAAACCTACGAACATATTCATTCCCTCACAAAGTTGGCAGCTTATAAATCATTGAAATACTAATCTACATGTCACTAAACTCCACAGATCTGTCGGAATAGGTTTAGAGAAACCATCTACCCTCAGAATTAGGCATGCTAAAATAATCATAGACAAAGCTAAAATAATCAATAAACTATTCTCAAAGAGGAATAACATATACTAGCTGTGATATATGGAAATCCATGGAAAAATGCTCATTTATTACAAAAAGTAAAATATCATCTTGATAGGGTAAATATTAAGCATTTACAATTGCATTACACAAGAACAATATCATTTAACATCAATGTCAATTCTCTATCATGTAACTCTCAGAGATGACTCAATCCAGAGATCAAATAAATTCTTTGGTGTATCTGAATAAGGTTATTTTTCTAAAATAACATCAGTAACTTCCTACTTATGCTCTAACTTGCAGCCATGACAATTCGTCTCTCCTTTCCTTTAATGAATCAATATGCCTTTTGAAGAGATGAAGCATAACAGTATGACAAAAGTAAACTCAGAAACACTGCCAAGTATTTTCTTTTAAATCTGGACCACAAGCCCCTCATATAACTATTGATGCCCTTATGAACACTTGTCCATTTTATTTTAAACAGAATGCTTTTTGGAAGTAAATTATCTTTCTGCTCACAATGACAACCAGAGATAATTCATTCCCACTCATCAGGAGAATGGCCAGAACCATATCAAACCTTGAAAGTTCAGTGAAAAATGTGAGGTCAGCCAGGTACAAAGCCTGCAATCACAGTCACAGCTTCATATAAACAGAAATCAGAATTTCCCAAATCCTGTGATTAGGTCAGGAAATCTCAAATCCCTGAACCAATTGATTAATACATCTATGATGGATTCAGGAAACAAAGCAAGGGGTGGGGGAGGTTGGAAGTGGCTGTGCAAGAAAGGCTATACTTAAACATAATTTGCCCTTTTGCTTCCGTGCCTTTGGGGAAAGTATGATGGAAGACACTGCCCAGATCGCAGCCTCTATGTTTGGGCAAAGTTCTAGGTTATCATTTATGTATCCTTCTTGCACTTTGATCTTAGTTATGCTGACAAAGGAAGTTAGTAGAGTAAGCAGGGCAAACCCCCAACACTTGGTAATCCTGACAGATGAACACCAGCTGAGCAGATCCAGCTGGTCTCACAGGTCATCAGCAGACCCTGGGTGATCTATTAGCAGGGAGAGTCCAGGTGCTGAGACAGCTCCAGGCTCACTGAGTGCAGCCCTGGCCATTAACTGATGTGCGCACCGGGTAACTCGTTTTAAAAAAAGCATGCAATATGAACGTAAGTCAGGAAATGGTTACAAATTAGAAAAAGAGCAAGGTATCCAGGGCAGAGGGGCCTCTTATGCCACAGTCATAAAAGCAACTTCCTCTTCTCCCTAATTTCAGAACCACAGAATAGAATTCACTCCATATGAAATTCCTCCAAAGTCACAGGCTACACTAAACCACGGCCTGTCCCTTTAAATGTGTTCACAGTGTAGTCACATAGAAACAGATGTTAATGCTTTGCTGCCATACTCCTAAGGGAAAGTGTCATGCGACATGGGGAGCAGCAGCCTAGGACCTCTCAAGAACAGTTCTCCAGCACCTCATAGATATTTTTGTTCTCTAGAAAATCTGGATTCTCCAAGATAATGTAGCTCCAGTTCAATGATTCTGAGAGACTCCTTAATAAAGCTGAAAAGGAGCCTCATGTAGTTTGCAAGCCAGATATAATGCTGATACTTGTTGGCTCATTTATTCCCCTTTCTGTCATAGGCTGGCTAACCGAGCACAACTACTTCAAAGCAGCTTCCTGTGCTGGTCAAAATTATTCTCTCTCTTATCTGTGTCCTCAAGATGATTTTTACATAATTACAGTATGATGACACTTCTACCACACTGTAATCAGTCATCTGTATTTATATTTGTTTCTCCAACCAGACGTCACTTCTTGCAGACAGGACCAGACACAAATGGCATTCCATCCACAAAACCACACCTATGTGGTGTCCTCCCACCCACAGAAACAAGCACATATGGTGTCCACTGGTGGATGTGAAATAAATGGATGTATTCAGCCTGAATTGTCCATGTTTATTTTGACCAAGAGCAATATATATTTATTTCTCTTTGTTTTAGATTGTATACTTCCTCATGATTTAACTAAACCACTTCTCTGTTTATAAACCTGTGAGAGATAGCTTAAAGATGTTTTAAAGTTATACGTGAGGATAGACTGAATGTGTTTATAGAAACAATAGTATTCCTGGTAGCATTCAGCATGGAAGTTAGTTCTCTCCCTCCAAAGTGACAGGATAACCCAAGAGAAGAAAAATAGAACATTATTTTCATCAGAAACTTAGTTAACCCTCTTATACAAGAAATTAGCTTTTAACATGAGAGACAAAACTAACTAAGGATTTGATCAAAAAGGAGGGTGGAAAATGGGAAGTTAGGAAGGTAGTAATCCATAAAAACAAAAGTCTTCCACGCGGACAATCAGGAGCGGGTCCTAGGAGAAGCTGGTGGGCAATAAACGTGAACAAGGAGGGCCTGAGTGTAGCCATATCAGGAGAATGCTAGTGAGATAGTAAATGGATCCCTTCAGGGGGAAAAATGAAATATATGAGAACCTGACAAAACATCCAGAGTACCTTGCAAGACAGCAAAAGAGGAAATGAGAGTAAAATGCAAAGAAAAAAGTACAGTGCCTGTTCTGTCTAGGGAGAACTTTCTACATGAACCTGGTGGCCAAAGGGAAGTATGTTTGTGTTTCTTTGTAAGATTCAAATAATTATTTAATACATTCAGCTGATATTTTCTTCATAGGGCATGATTACATGATTTGAAAATAAATTGTCTTTGGTCTTAAGACCGATGATAAGAACCCACTAAGGATACTTACTATGTTTATAACACATGCCTCAACTATGAGGGCAGCAAGGGAGATAGCAGCTCTCCTCTATCCAAATAGGAATAATCAATTCTTGATGAGAACTGTCTCAACTCTTGCTTTCTTGCCCAAGAAGAGAAGAAGTGTGATGGAAAAAAAAAATTATGCCAGAAAGCAAATACAACCTCATGAAAGACTGTGTATTCCACAGAAGAGGAAATCTGGACTATTAGATAGTGAGAATATGTTGCACCCTTGGCAACACTGAAGACAATAAAAACACTCCCTCCACATGGGAGGAGATAAAACCAATAGCCAAACAAAAGGTGCAGGGCACTGATATCCTGCAAGAGTACTGAAGGCTCCAGGACACAAACACAGTCCAGGAGGATTTAAATTCAATTAAGGTGTCTCTATCTCAGGTGGCAGAGCCACTATTACACATAGCAATTTATGATTGCTGATAATGAACCTGAAGTATTTGTTAAGCCTCCCAACTGTTCTGTCACCAGCATCCAGCCCTTGCAGTCTATATTTTGTGACAAAGTCAGAGTGATTATAGTAGGAGATAAACACGACCATTCCATCTCCAGTTTAAAATCCTCTCCTAATTGCCTTCCAATGCCCACAATATGAATTTATAACTGCTTCTGGATGGCTCTATCCCAATCTACCTTTGCAGTTTTATCTGTTGTATCTGCTTCATTAGATTCTTCAACATTCCAGAAACAATTATATGTTCAGATGTCTATACTGCCTCCTCATGTCCTTCCCATATCTACAATTCACTTTCCACAACTCACATGCCAAAATCCTATTGTCTTTTAAAGCACTGTTCAAATGTCTTTTACTCAATAAACCTTTCCTTCATTCTCTTGAACACAAATACTTATTATTGCTTATATGTTCCAATCACATTCTGCTAATGCCTGACTGTGTGACCATCAGAAACTGACAGTGGAGAATTGTGCATGTCCAAATTTCTGACTAATAAGCTCCTTAGGCCTGTGTCTTCCTACTGGACAAAGTTCCTCACAAAGGCTTCCATTTCTGGAGTGCTGCCTTTAATTTCATATCCAAATTCATTCATCATTCTAAGATGCATTCATGTTTGTTCTTAGTATTATAAAAAAGAGCTTGATTTTTAATACTTTCTAACCATACTTCATTAGTCTAGATCATCAGACCAAATATCAAGTCCAAACAATAAAGTGATAGTAAATGTCATATTCACAAAAGGAAGCATCCATGTCATTAGATAAATGGAATAATTTTCTCAGAGAATATCATGAAAGGACAAGCATTATTATTTTGGACCCCAAATATTGATATATCCATCATATATAACTTGTATTGTTAGCCATGTGCTTACATAAACAAATAGTGTCCTTTATACTTCATTGAATTATCAGATATCACCACTGCAATAATCTATAGCAAATGCTCAATATGTGTCAATTGATGAAAAAAGTGAGAAATGTACCATTCATTCACATTTAAATTTTCTTATAAGCAGTAAAAATTTTAAAGCTAAGTTGAGAAACTATGCATGTCAATTTCTTTAGATTTTAGTCTATCCAACTGAAAACAGTCTAAAAATCTGCAATAATTTTTACTAATACATCAATTACTTCATATTTGCTTATAACATAACTTTGCTTATAACTTTTGTATAAAGTAGAAAGTGTGACCTTCCCTTCAAGAAACAGAGAGAAAAGGCATGAATTGGACATTATTAGAAGGAAGGAAAAAATGAATAGGAAGGGCACATTTTAGGGAAGTAGAACTATTTTGTATTTTGTACAATGGTAGATACCTGTCATAATATGAAAACCAATGGAATGTAATACACCAAGAGTGAACCCTAATGTAATTATAGGCTTTCAATGATAAGAATGGGTCGATGTAGGTTTATCAACTGTGACACATGTACCACTTTGCTGGTAGGTACTGGTAATAGGGGAAAAATGCATGTGTGGACATAGGTGAAATGGGAGATCTCTGTACATTTTGCTCAATTTCAGTGAACTCAAAACTTCTCTATAACATAAAGTCTAAAGAAGAAAAATAAGACAACAATGGCTTATTTAGGGGATTAAAATTAACACATGAAAAAGCAAAAATAGAAAAACACTGTCAGTTTAAAATTGAGGTGACTAAATGGAAGATTTATTAGAAAGTTTCAAAAAATCTGACTAAGGTTATAAACAAATAAAAATGAGACTAGTTAAGAGTCAATGTGACGACAAAAATAAAAATTTCACTTTTGAGAGTTTTTAATTAAAAATAATCATCAGATATGCATACAAAGTGCCACATACAGAGCAATAGAAACAATTGTGATATTCAATAGTAGATTAATTAAATAAATTATGGGATATCCATGAGACAAATACTATGAAAATAATTAAAAAGAATACCTTCATTTGTATATGTGTTTGTGAATGGAAAGTTATGGTAATACATCAGAAGATATATAAGGTCTAATAGTTAACAAAGCTACACACAAATATTTTGAAAAATCTATAAAGAAACTGATATTTCAATTTTTTTGCTTCCTTATCTCCATTATCTGAATCATTATGATGAACATTTATTTATTTCATAATAAAAATAAAAAGTTCTTATACTACTTCAGAGCAACTTGGCAAATAGTCCTCCTTCCTTTTTTCTCTGTGTCCAAAAGAAGATTAAGTACACAAAAAAGTTTTGAAACAAATAAAATGTTGCACTAAAAAGGAAATTGAAAAACACACAGCCATCAAAATTTTGTAAGGAAGTGAGAGTGGTAAATTTTACATCTCAACTTGAGAGGGCCATTGATGCCGAGATATTTGATCAAACATTAATCTGGGTATGTCTGTGGGGATGCTGATGGATGAGATTAACATTGGAACCTGTAGATTGAATGTAACAGACTGCCCTTCATAATGTTGTTGACACTTCTCCAGTCAAATGAAAACCTGAACAGAACAAAGGCTGAGTAAGAGGAAAATCTGTTTGACTGACTGCTTGAACTGGGACATTGACTTTCCCCCACTCTTAGTCTAAACCTCTACACCAGACAAGTCTCCAGCTTGCCAACTGAAGATCTTGGAACTTCTCAGCCTCCATAATCATATGATTCATCTCCTAATAATAAATCATGTGTATATATGATTTAATATATATTGAATTAAATATATATATAGTTCCTTAAAATAAATCTATATTAGGGTTAAAGTGAGTTTCCATATATGATATGGGGTTTAAAGTGAGGTTCAAGTAAACCAAATAGTCTTCACCATAGGTCTGCTACACATAGCAATGACCTATATCTCAGTCTGAGATAGCTGTGGAGCAAAAGCCCTGTTATACCACATACAATATATACGGAATTATACATATACAATATATGTGGAGTTTATTATAAGTAATTGCATACAGATGTACTTTATGCAGCTAGAATAGATATCTGATACATATGTATAAATATATATATCTTATTGTGTATTTGTGTGAATATATGTGTGTATGTATTATATATTAGATACATAGATAAAATTTGAGGGTTTTGGATAATCTTGACTAATACAGAAAAGATTCATGATAACAATTATATTTAATCTTACAGTGAGGTGCAGGGTGGACTGCAGTTGGGGAAAGCCACAGGCTAAGCATCCAGCCAGAAATATTCTACAAAAGGTGAACAAAAGAACATAAATTCAGCCGCTTCCCCTCTCTTAGCTTCTGATTTCTCATACGTAATATGAGTTTGTTAGACCATAAATTTTTCAGGATCCTTTCTGTTCAAGAAATCTAAAATTCTACTATCAATGGAAAATAATATTTAGAGCCCTTATTCAAACTGTGAATACATTGGCTTGATTTTGTTGTTGTATACTACACTGAAATTCCATTAGCATTCAATAAATAATACATTAAGATATTTTAATGTATTATTTATGTCAAAACCTTAATGTATTTGGACATCTTGGTTTAATTGTGAGGGCTGGAAATGTCCTGCCTTTTGGCAAAGTCTTCACAATATCAATTACTTTATTAACTCTGCAAACATATAATGGAAAAATAGGCACATTACTTTGAAATGGGCTGCTTTAATCTAATTCTCTTTCTTAATCATGGAAAAATCCAATTTATGAGAATAACACATTTCAAGTCAGATAATTTATTTATAATGAAACATTATAAGTAACTTCAGCACTTGATGCAATTTGAGGATATTGTATGGAGGTTAAAGAGAGGTTCAAGTAGAATAGCCCTTACCATTGGTTTGCTACACATAGCAAGGGCCAATATCTGAGACTGAGCTGAACTAGAAGGAACGAGCATGGATAAATTTATTCCAAATAGAAATCTCATTGTTTAAGTTGAAAGACATATGAATAGTGCACTCATTTCCTGCATGTTGGAATTCATGTGATCCACATTAGGTATGATTCTGGTTTTAGAGATACATATGACTGCATCTATTGATCAAATCAATGCAATCTCACAAACGAAATCACTAGGTCATAGCAGATATTGTAAATCCTGCAAGTACATTCCCTCAACCACAATATCATCTTCATCTTAATCTTATAGTTCTCTAGGTATTTCCAGAGTCTGAAATTTAAAAGAACAAACCCATGATTCTTCTGTAGCTAGCTAGCATAGTTAGTTATTTTCCATAATCCTGTAAAAATCAAGTGGGGAAAGAAAAAGAAAGGGAAGGAAAGGGAAAGAGAGGAAAGGAAAAAAAGAAATCGGAACAGTACATTAAATCTCTTCTCAGCCTGTTGTCTGAAATCTAAGAATCTGGACACATGGACCAGTTCTTGCTTTCATAAAATTCTTTTTCTTCCTTTGTCTTGGGATCATTTTACAACTAAACCTGGATCTAACAGCATTTAATGTCCTGAAGCTTTCAGGTAAGGCCATATTTTACATCATATTTTATTTCTGGTCTTGGCAGTAAACCTGGAATTAGCCATTAAGGCAGGATTTCTCATCTAGTCAACTCCAGGAAAAAATACAATAGAGAAAGGAAGAAAGAGCCAGAGACTTTGACCAACAGGAACTATATTAAACCAAAAGTATTCCACTTGTGCTCCAAAAGAAAAGAAAATGCTCAACATTTCCATATCAAATGGGGGCTTCTTCCAGGAGAGGAGCTTGATGAACAACCTTTCACTGACCTTCATGCAGGAACGCTGAGTATATCATGAGTCTCTTCGACTCCACCTCCTCAGTCCATGTTATCAACTGAAGCCTAGTAGATCTAAGCTATTATTTCTGAAGAGGGAGGAAAAAGAATGTGTTCCCAAAATATCTGGTTCTTTACCCACCCCCCACCTCCCTTCATTTATAAATACAAGCCATCTAAATCTCTCAGGCTATTTTTCCACAGGCTTGTTTATAATGTGGGAATGATTATGCTAATACCAGTTGGGAATACATCTATGTGGACATGTTGTGTGAGTGTGTCAAGGGGTTGGGGGAGGTTGTATAAGTGCATGAGGAGAACTATTCAATAAAATTATAGTACATGTGTAGCCCTCTTTCCATATTTACTAGTTTTTGTAAGCTCCCTCTCAAATGGGAAATAGACCATGTTTCCTTTGCAGAAGGATAGTTATTGAATAACGAAGACCATGTGTTCTGCTACGTCTTATTTGTCTGAGCACTCTGCAGCTATTTTCTAAACCAAATTAATAACAGTATACTAAACTTATTTCCCCAGTGAAAACTGCTGGCTACTAACAGTGTAGGTATATGCACCCCACTGTCCCCAAAAGCACAGGTAATCACTATATAAGAAGTCTGTGTTGGCACCCAAGTGAGGAGAGTGCAGTTTTCATGGTCCACAAGGGAAAACTGACACCTTCTAATTAAATGATAATGTTTACACAAGCAATAGAGTATTACATCACTTTCCCTACAAAGAGAGGAGAATGTGAAATTTCAGAAAAGACTGATAGCTATTTAATGTGGAACTTGTCACCACGGTCAGCTTCAGCATAATAAAATTCACATGGAAAATCCCTTGCAGCAAGCCCGCTGCAGAGCAGTTTCCTTCTCCGTCTGGGTCAGAGGATGTGTATGTCTCTGAAGGAAACACTATCTTTCCTTTGCTCACACACCCACTTGCTGCACAGTGAGCTTCAAAGAGCATTTCTGTGATGTATCTGCTGTATGTTAGTGGCAGAGGAAAGAGGCTAGGGTAGTTGAGGAAAAGGAGGTATTTCTTTCCTACAAATGAAGAAAATGCATATCCACAAGACTACTAAGTACAGCAGAATCTGGGTGTTTAGAAATTGCCCTCCCTTTTTTAACCTGCTCAGAACCAAGTAAAATGTAGGCACAGATGATACAATTCTGTTAGCAAACTGATTCTCACAGGGATTTCTGATTTTTCTACCATATTATTCCAAATAATGTATGATTTTGCCACATCAATATAAGGACTTTTTTTTCTGTAGACCTTTCGGGAAACAGACTCCTGTTCTCTCAACTAAACTTTGAACAAATGTTGGCAGCAGTGATGGTTTTGTAACACTTTCCAATTTCATACACATGCTTTTGTTCCCAACTCAATATACAGGCATATATGCTCATTATTAAAATGCTCTGTATAAAATCCCTACTGGGGGAATTTAGTTCCCTTTGGACATCATGACTGAAACATTCTATTCATTCCATACCATGTTCATTCTATCCAAGTAAAAATTCTTGTTTATTTTTTGATAGAAACTTTAAAAGTTCATTATAATTCACACATGAAAAATCTTTCTAAAAGAAGCAAAAGTAGCAAGAGTTAACAGTCCAGTTCAGCAGATAAACTTTTGCAGGTTTCCATCTGAAAGTCATAACATAACCTTTTATTCTGTGTGTCATTGGTGCAGAAGGTTTTTCAAGGCAGAGTTCTTTAAACTGCAAGATGTTAAACAGATGTACTGCATAGTCTTCCAGGTCTAAACTATGAAGAGTCTGTTTTCATTCTGTGTGTTGAATCCTTTTTTTTTTCAATTTTTTATCAAGATTTTCAGGTTTAGATATTTGTTTTGTTGATTTGCTTTTTGAAGCTATATATTTGCTTAGGACAAACAGATTTTAAAATATATTGCTTTTGAAGTAAATTAGAAATATTAATTTAAGTGCTGTCATTTAAAAGCATATTTTCAGCAGTACAATCTCTACTTCCTGTAGCAGGTGCTGGAAGCCCAGTCCCAGATGTTTTGATGTGTAAATAGCAAGGGAAGAATTTGAGAAATGGGTAGAGATGCAAGAAAAAGGCATAAATAAAAAACAGACTTGTTGAAACTTTAGTTCATATGCGTCTGTCACTAAAAGCCCTTTCTAAACATTTTGGCTTTTGTTTTCCATTGGTGGGCTTCTATACTTAACTTTTTTCTCATGATACAAATGTCATTTTCCAAAACATGAAATGGCCATATTGATTAGCCTAAATGGTCACCTACCTATTTATTTCAATGAACCAAATTCTATTCCAACATTGTCTTACATTCAAGTTCAATTTGCTGAGACTCAAAATCCTGCCTCATAGATGTGGCCATTTCCCCTTCTTTAACAGCGTAAGAGCTTGGAGTTTAACTGTATCAAGTCAGCATGATAAATAGGGTTCTCTAAAGTTTTAGCCTCAGTCTTTGTAGTTGAAAGAGCAGTTTTTTCCCTTTTGTTCTTACCCATTTGTTAGTTGAAGGGATCTCAGAATGCAATGCACAGAGTTAAAAGAGTGCTTATAAATGTTTCCTCCTTATTTAGCTTGATGTTGGCAGAGCCCTTCCATCATTTCAATGAGAGACACATGAGCAGAAAGGTTTCCATAATACAGACAGACCTTTATAACATGGAAGCTTCCTTCTCAAATATCCTTTCTTGCTATCAAACTAATCAGTAGTAGGGGGTAATTAAAGCCATACCTAATGTAGGGCTGACTTTTGAATTTTTAAAGCACTTCACCACAGGGCCTCTTTTCATCTACACTGACAGGAAGAAATAGCATTTTTCAAAAGAGACAATGTCTCTGAAGAAAGGGAGTTTAGAATGGTAGAGCCAGATATAACTAGTTTTTTTTATCATGACTCTAGCATGTGCAGAAAGTGTGGCTGGAAAGTTACTGACTTCCTAAGAAACACAGTTTCCTCATCTGTAAAGTGAATAATAATATGGTGATGGCTATGATTATGATTAGCCATCTATGTCACATGACCATGGTGAGGATTAATTAGATAGGAGCACAAAGAACTGAACAAAATGCCAGATACTTAGCACTTAAAACTGTTGGCTATTATGACATTGCCTTGTGCAAACTGTGCTTCAACCAAAGTGAACTCCTCTTTCTATTTTAAGCGGAACCTTGCCTTTACCATTGTAATGCCAAGCATTTTCTGGTCCTGACCCTCCTCCCTGGAAGGTCCTCTTCCTAGGCCCCATGACCTACTTTCTATGCTAGCTCCATATTCTCTCTAATATTGTAAAGAATCTGACCCATCCTTCAATATACGGCTTAAATGGCACAATGAAGTTGTGACCTCTTAACCACTTGAATCCCCATGTTTTTTGCTCTTTCTGGTAGAATATCAAATTAAAAGTATTCCTCATTTAATGGCCCATTACAGTCATTGGTTCATGGATAGTCCCTTTGTCATACATGTTTTCACTTTTACTCTCAATTTCCATTCCCCTTTCTCCTCTTCCCATCAAAATCCATTCCATTATACTTAATATGCACCTATTTTATTAATAATTATCCATGCAAAAATAGGAATGGCTTTTATACCTTTATTTTAATTTATGCAACTGGATTCTACGATAGGTGCCATTATGTTTGTTTCGTCATCCCATGCTGTTTTTATAACTCTTTCAGTTGCTACAGGTACTCCTATTGCCTAACACTCCATGATACTGTCCACATTTTGCCTACACTTTCAACAATGAATAGCCAGCCACCAGAAATGAATATGTTCATATATGATCCCTTATGGACCCATTTGAGAATTTTATTGGGATATCTGCCAAGGAACAGAATTGTAGTATTGTAGAAATAGGTAAATTTATTGAACAAATAATGCCAACTCTCTCTCCAGAATGTCAGCACCAGTGTGCACTATCTACAGCAGTGCATGTTGGGCCCTACATGCTCACATCTTTGCCAGCAATTTGACCTCCCTAGCCTTCTAACTCTTGCTATTTTTATTCAGTATCACTTCAATGACATCTCATTGTTTCCATTTGCATCTTTCCACTTATAAACAAACTTAATCTTAATGCATTTTTTCTTGTATATTTGGCTTATACAGCCTGGAGAGTGTATTTAATTAAAATACTTATCTTTTAACTTCACTCAATGCAAGATTATAAATTCCTTTAAGGTAGAGACTCATCTTTGCTTGTTTTTACACTCACTCAGTACCCACCCTGGCACCTGAGAAAACATATAAAACATGAATACAAATATTAAATGAATGTATGGTAGTATGAGAGAGTGGTAATAAGTTACAGAGAAAACTGGATACTTTGATTTCAAAATAATAAGTTGGATATGGTTCATTCTCTCCTTACTAATTATGATCTCTTGGCCAACTAAACTAAAAATGGCAGCACCTGTTTACTATCTCAAAATCATAATAAAGAATAGAAAGTGCTGCTGTGTTGAATTCTAAAGTGGAGTTTCTACTCAGAAATATATGTACATATATATGCGTGTACATATATATACGTGTATATATATAAATGTATATATATGTACATATATACATACATACACACACACACACACACACACACACACACACATAACCAGTACCTCCTGACCACTTTTGGGACCTATTGGCAATCAGGCTAGAAACTTTACCTTCATAACCCTGCTTTTAAATATAAAGACTGGTATGAGAAAATTGTTCTGTTTGCTAGCAATAGCACATCCTATTTACCCAGTAGCCAATACAGGAACTCTACTTTTTAAAATTTTCTTGCTAAGGAAAGAGCAACAACTAACTCTACCATCATGAACATTTGTTTGATGTCTGTAGCAAAAGCTCCCAAGACACAGAACATAATAACTGAGAATGCGAAAGAGAGTTTTGGAATCAAGCAGATCTTATTAGAATATTTGCTCTACTACCTAACAACTGTTACTGTGCTGTATTTATCCCTACATTAAGTTCTTCAGCTGCAAAATGTGGAAACTGATACTTATCTTATAGGGCTTTTATAACAACTAAAAGAAACAATAACATAGTACTTAATAAATGGCATGTCTTTTATTATGCTTATTATTATCCAACCTATTCTATATTATCAAGACTATAGCAACAGATAAAAGTACTATATTAATATATGAAATTAAGCATCATAAAGCAATGTTTATACCTATGATAAATAACTAGAAAGTTTTCCCTGCAAAGCTGAATTATAATTGCTGTACTAGGAAAAATATATGCCTTTAAATATTTGGTTCTGATATTAAATTTTGGTTCTAAATACATACCACTTCCTTGCTATGTGGTGTTAAACACATCCTCTGACCTCAAACCAGTAGGTAGACCACTGTAAATAGGACTATTATCAACTCCACAGAGATACTATAAAGACTTCATATGATAATAAATGAGAAAGCACTTTGCAAACCGCTAAATAGCATAAACCATATTAATTATCATTGATTTCCATAATTTGGAAGCATCTCAGTTGTTTATAGCATTTAGTTAATGCTGAAACAATAACCTATTTTTACCAAGATTCAAAATGTCAAGGGCATTTTTCTAGGTATGAAATAGTGTCAGCAAAAACCTTTTACCTTTTCCTTTGTCATTAGAGAGATTTCCTACTTATATTTAACATTCTAGGAAATGAGAAGGTCCTGCCTAACATTTGAGCAAAAGAAAGAGGATCAACCATTTTCCTAATTGTACAGGACAAACAGAAGAAAGGTCTTTTTCTAATGCCATAATGAGTCTTGCTTCTCTACAACTATTTATTTTCTTATGAAAATGGTGATGCTTGTAAGTGACCTGAATTCCTTCTTATTGCTGACTGCTAGAAATCTCAGAATGAAACTTGAGGCTGCTTCTGAATGTTCTGGACTACATGGCATGACATGTTCTCACTTCATTTCCAGCTATATTTTTGCATTCCTACATATATTTTTCTTTGCCCAAATGTACCTACTATTATCTAACCTTCTTCAGAAAAAATGTTAAAAATATAAACAAGAAACATAATATCAATCACAAGCTAGGGAGGAGTGAATTTAACCTTCAATTTTGAGCCATTTAAAGGCCAGTGATCTTTATCTATGTGTCTTCTTTCTGACCATAGGCAACAGCAAGGCATTCCTCTTTCTTCAACTGAATATCAACTTCATAGAGCCAGGGGTCATTTGTGATCAGTTTTTACTAAGGAAAATGCCTTTGGTGAAATACTAAAGCTTGCTTCTTATCTTTCCTTTGCATAGCTATCACCAATCTTTAATCTTTGTTTTGGCTTTTGTTTAGACACATTTCTCAAAAGATTGCCCCCCCACTTACGACTTTCATATTCTAATCTTTAATGTTGTGAACTACTTATAAAGCTATCTCTTGCATATCTTGTCTACTTGCAGTGCTTATAAAACTGATGGTGCTTATTTTGTTTTACATAATTTCAGTCTCTGAGCAGAGATTTAGAGGGCAGAATGCCCTGATCTAATAAAAATTTGGGTGACCATAACTGTAACCTTATCTAGTTAAGAAAATGTTAGGAAGGAGGAGAAGGGATATTTTGACTACAAAGATCAAATGATCAAATCAGAAACTTTCATTTCCTTTCCTAAACTGTGCACATACTTTAAACTTTTTTATATTTTCCATACAAGGGCATTTATTTGGTAATCAGTAACAAGCCTGATGTTTGCATCTTTCAAATGTCTTTCAAACATAGTTTCAAAATCCAAGCATTAAAAGTTATTAATTATATACAGATATGCTTGTTAGCTTGACTATGGAGATTGTTTCATATGTGAAAAATATCAACGTTAAATGATGCAAAAATAATAGTAATCTTTGCTATTAGTCATAATAAAATTGTAGAAACAAGATCACAGATTTGTGATATGCTTTACCCTGGGTGCACTTTATTACTTATTATAAGAGCAGCACCAATAATAATGTTAAGTGATTACCTACAATGAATTCCATTGAAATTGTAAAGGAGCTTAAAGTTAACCAGATAAAGAAAATAATGTGTTTTATAGATGTCTTTGGTCATTATTCTGAAAAAAAGATTATGAAATTTCAATAAATAAAAGAAGGCAAATAAAATGTTTCATAACAATTATATAGAACATATAAACATTACTTTATAAACTCCCGAACAGAATTCCTTTACAGACAACAAATAGTTTAAAATGCCATGGTAGAGTTAAAAAATAAAAGGAACAATGTTTTAGGAATCATAAATTTTCACTATTGAGCAGTTTCTTGAAAGTATTAAACAATATTGATAAAAGTGCTTAATAGTCATTTGGATTACATTAAATTCAAAACCATTAAAATCTCTGGGAACAAGTCAGCATATTTAAATGTTAAGGAGGATCCCACAATGAAGGCTTTATAATTCTTATCTATTCAGACTGTACAACCACAAAAATTCTTTCTTAAATAAGCAATTGTGATTTAGTCTACATTTACATCTAAAACTCTAATTTATATCTGTTTTCTACTGCTTAAACTACTCTAAACACCAGATTTGCACATGGCTTGTATTCAGAATTATGTACAAGTAATCAGTGGTTATTTTGTTAATAATTATGATGTTTTCAGAATTAGTGAATAAAAAAAATCTAAGAAATACTCAACTAATCCAATCCATGGGAAGAATTAAAGATAATCTTGAATTGTAGATTTGGTGGTTTTATCCCAAGTCTTTAAAAAATATATGAATAATAAAAATTTTTGTTACTATAGCAGTGAGACAAATGCTCCAGTCAGATTCAGTGGCAAATAGGACAGAGAATGCAGCTTTCCTAAACCTGTAATGTGAAGGATTACCATATAGCTATGGCCAAAGGGAAATCTTTCTTTCTCAAATAGGAATACAGACTTATTGTTGTATCTTGTGAATCTGCTAGAGTAAATAGGAGGCTCCTTTCTCAGATATGTAGAAAGATCAAGACCTGATATTACTTAAACCCTTAAAATAGCCATTCCTGAAATCAGGAGCAATTCCCAGATTTTTACAGTAGTGCAAGTTACAATCTTTTTTTCTTCCTTCTTTAATCCACTTTGAATTTGGTTTTGGTCTTTAGCAACTGCAGGAGTCTGCCTAATATGTTTATAGGTTGTTGGTTTGTTTTTTAGGTTTTGTGGTTTGTTAATTTCCTACTGCCCTGTCAGAAGTCATTTAGCATATAACTAAGATCTTTAGAATTTTCAGTTATGTAAGGCAATATTGAATCATTAAAAATAAGAAGTACTAGAGTGGTGGTTCAGTGGTTAGATCACTTGCCTGGCATATGTGAGGACCCAGGTTCAAACCCCAACACCACATACACAATTAAGTGTTGGAGAAACAAAGACAAAATGAAAAAATAAAAGAAATTGATTCTCTTACTCTTTAAAAACATTGGCTCTTAGTTTGCTTGAAAATTGAATAATCTTGCTTGAAATGCATATAAAATAAAGCTCAACAGGCATATAAAGAAGTCTAAGAAGATCTCCTTCAGAAAAAAATTTATCTGCTTCTCTCTTTTCCCCAAACTGATAAAGATGTTCCTCCTACTTGCTGCCATAGTGGTGTCTACCTGGTAACTAAAATTTACATGTCTGTGCACTCCTTAGGGGCAGGACCAAGTCTTCCTTTTCTGTGTCCCCATAACCCACCAAGCAATTAACATGTAGCAAGTGTTCAGAAAACGTTAAATTAATAAGTCTCCACACTACATAGCTAATCTCACACTCAACCCTCGTTAGTTATCTGACACCCAATTATGAGAACAGCCATTCCAAAACTTTGAATTCTCAAAATTACCATTCTTTCTCCTCTTGCCATTCACAAATGATTTTGCCTTCTACTTTGCTAAGAAAATGAGAAAGACATGAACTTCCTCTACTTCCCATTCTTTCACTTTCAGATACCAACTATACTGTCCCTCCATATGCCTGTTTTTTCCTACCAATCTCTTCCTCTTGCTAATTTCCAAATTAATCCTTTTCCATTACTCCAGGATGTTCAAGATCTTACTCCATTTGTGATCTTCCTTCTTTCTCTAGAAAAATGAAACTCTTCTTCCCTGATGTTAGTGCTTTCTTGGAAGTCTGTAAGACTCTCTTATTGTTGATCCAACAGTTTCCTACAATTATCCTCCTGACCTTCCTTTCACAGCCAAGCTTCTGGAAGAATCAGTCCAGCTTGTTTCCTCACTCCTGTGAACCCTTGAACCTGTTCTACCTGGGCTCTGCTTCTTCCCTTCTACTGAAAACTCTGCATAAACAGAACATGCCAGCACCTGTACAACTTTGCAAATCTCTCTCTCAGTAGTTCAACATTTATTCAATTATTTGGGTGTGTTCCTTATGGCAATAAAGTAAAAATAAAACTTTTTGTTATAATGTCTTACAAAAAATGTGAAATCATAGCATAGTGCTAATGGTGTTAAAGGAAAATAATAAAGAGTATTCCAAATATATCAGTACTTTTCTAGGACTCAAATATTTCATACAGTATGAAATTCATGAAATATTACACATAAAATATCTTTAAATTATAAAAATTTTAAGATAATATAAAGTATATTAATATTAAGATAAATGATAATTGGGATATTACATTTGAATGGGTACAAATTTATTCTGCCATAAAATTTTAATTCATAGAGAAAATTCACTCACAAAACATTGAAAATATTCAAAAACATACAAATGAATATATTTAGGAGCATTTCAGTTTTGGAGTGAATAACTTTGTAATCAACTGTCACCAATAAATTATAAAATTTGTGAAGAAAAGCAGAGTAGGCAAAACTTAGAGTTGATGGGGAATGATGTCAGCCAAATTATATTGTTATATTGTGTGCATGTATGAATATGTAACAACAAATCCCATTACCATGTATAAATATTATGTAGCAATTAAAAATGTGCAAAAAATAAACAGCATGAAAGACTTTTAAAAAGGGAGCAATTTCTGAATAAATTATGGACTTTAGTTAATGCTAAAAATAAAACAAACCACAGTTGAAAACATCTTATTTTGTTAAAAAATGTTTACTGTTAAAGTGACATATAGCCCCAGCCTGCAGCCATGCAGGACATGCCTGCCCAGCAATACCACCAGAGCTGATCCCAGCAGCCTCTCCATGTGATGGCACTCAGCTCCAGGGCCTATGGCCACACAGGGAACCCCCAAATAGAAATCCTGCCAGAGCCAAACCCAGCATCCTCTATGCCACAGAACTAGGCCTCAGGACCAGGCCTTCAGGTGTGATAATTCCCTGGTTCCAAACTGTCCAGCCACCCTGATGCAACCCATTCCTGTCAGGTGCAGAACCAGTGGGCACAACCCACTGCCAATAATCCCAGGTCCTCGCTGTGTTCAGGGGCCCCATTCAGGCCGAACATGAGACACCATGTCAAGCCTGATGTGCATATACAAACCAGCAGGCTTCAATGCACCCCAAAGTGGTTTCAAATCAATGTTCTGGGGCCTAGATCCATAAGGTACAGCCAAATGAGGTTCCAGGCTGAAGAAGCTGTCTGGAAGAAAGTGGTCATTGGAAAGGAGGTGTCTGACCCAACCCTTAGACCAGCAAAGAAGAATTATTACCTCCAGACCTGCCTATCTTCACCACAGGGAAACTGTTTCAAAGATCCAGAAGACTGTGGAAATGAGGAATCAAAATATCAAAAGTTTACCTCATGCCCACACTCCCCAGCCAAGGAACACACAGACAGCGAACGAGATGGAAACCTAGGAATAATTATCAATGACCTGATAACTAAAAGGAACAGTGAACTAAAAGAAGAATTAATAAAGGGACTAAATGAGAAAACTCAACAGATGGAAAACTCTATTATCAAAGAAAGAGACATACAGAAAAAGGAAGTAACAGCTAAAACCTTCTGTCAGTCACATCAGCACAGCATAGAAGAATTTAATAATAGACTAACTGTAGAACACAGAACCTCAGCTCTGGAAGAAAGAAATTCCAACAAGGAAGATAGGCTGAATAGGCTTGAGTGCATGGATGACTAGAGAAAAAAAACTCATAGAACACAAGCAGAATTTCCAAAATATCTGGGATGAAATCAAAAGAAACTATTTAAGAGTAACTGGGATACAGGAAGAAATTGAAATACAAATTAAAGGTACAAAGAACATTCTCAAAGAAATGGTTAACGAAAAATTTTCCCATGTCAAAATATAGTCTGAAAGGCTCAGCCAGGAAGCACACAGGACCTCTAATAGGCCTAATCAAATGAGAAGTTCACCAAGACACATCATATTCAAAATGTATGACAGGGAAATCAGAAGAAAGAATATTAAAAGTGGCAAGAGAAAAATGCAAAATCACATTCAGAGGCAAATAAGGATCAAATCTGAATTTTCAGCTCAGACTCCAAAAGCAAGAAGATCATGGAAGGAGATTTTTTTCAATGACCACAACATGCAGCTGGAATACTATACCCTGCAAAACAGCTTTAAATTTGAAGGGGAAATGAGAACAATTCACAATAAGATCAAATTTTCAGCACTCATGAACAGAAAACCAGCATTACAAAGAATTCTCAAAGATAAACTCCAGATAAAATAAGCAAACATTCATCACAACTCACAAACAGGAAATTCAATAAAAGTGCACACTATCAAAAGACAATCAAGAAAGTACAGAACTCACTAATAAATCACAATAACTATGAACCACAACCACATAACTATCCTAACATTGAATGTGAATGGTCTCAATATACCAATCAAAAGACAGAGAGTGGCAGTTTTGATTGAAAAACAAAATCCAACAATATCCTGCTTACAAGACACCCACTTTTCAGGCAATGACACCCACAAATTAAGGGTGAAAGGATAGAAAAAAATCTACCAGGTATACAGCCTATGAAAGCAAGCTGCAGTTGCAATTCTTATATCTGATAAAGTAGATTTCAAACAGAAATTAATCAGAAGAGATAAAGTTGACCACTACACATTCTAGTAAAGGAAACAATACAACAGGAAGATATAATCATAGTAAATATATACTCTCCAAACACAAACACTCCCAAATATGTAGAAAAAAATACTCAATGACATAAAACCACTTGTGGACCTCAACACAATAATACTGGAAGACATTAATACTCTTCTATCACCAATCGACAGATTGTCAAAGCAAAATCACAATACTGAAATCTCCAGTTTAAACAACTCCTTAAATCAAATGGACTTAACGACATCTATAGAATATTCCAAACCCAAATTGGCTGAGTATACCTTCTTCTCAGCACCACATGGATCCTTCTCCAAAATAGATCGTATTCTACTTCACAAAGAAAATCTCAGCAAATTAAAAAAAAATTAGGTATCATTCCATGGATCCTATCAGGCCATGATGCCATGACCCTAGCAATCAACAGCAAAAATCATAAAACAAAACACACATATATATAGAGATTAAACAATAGCTAAATAGAAACTTTTCAACAGAGCACATTGATCAAGCCAATGAATACATAAGAAAGTTCTCTAAATCACTAGTAATCAGAGAAATGCAAATGAAAACCATATTAAGATATCACCTCATGCCAGTCATATTGGCAAAAAAGAAGAAAATAAACAATAATAGATGCTGGAGGGGCTGTGGAGAGACAGGCACACTAACACACTGTTGGTAGAGCTGCAGACTGGTATAGCCCCTCAGGAAAGCAGTGTGGAGAATCCTCAAAAAACTAGGGATGAACCCACTATATGATCCTGCTATTCCTCTCCTAGGTACTTTTCCAGGGGATTTAGAATCAGCACATTACAGTGATACAGCAATATTTATGTTCATAGCAGCTCAATTTACAATAGCTAAATCATGGAAACAACCCAGATGTCCCTCACCGGATGAATGGATCCAAAAACTGTGGTACATATATACCATGGAATTTTACACAGCAATTAGAAACAATGATATTGCAGCCTTTGAAGGTAAGTGGATGGCTATGGAAGAATTTATGCTGAGTGAAATAAGCATAACCCAGAGAACCAAGGGTCGAATGTCTCCACTCATCTGTGGAGGCTGGAGCTAGACCCTGGCCATTGAGAAAGGGGTCTATTCTCATGTGTTAAATCCAGATAAGGTTTAATGTCATACAACCTAATACATTTTTAGAGATGTTGTGGGAAGGGGAGGGGAAGGATAAGGTTGGGTATTTGGGGGGGGGGCACTCTTGGGCATAAATTTAATCTTCAGAATATATATACATTCTATATTATTTCATTAAAACCTTGTATAATTGTTCAACAAATAAATTTCTCAATAAAAAATATTCTCAAAAAATAAAAAAAAAAAATACCCTGTTGAATGAAGAATGGATCCAAGAAGACATGACAACAGAAATCAAGAAATTCTTGGAAGAGAATGAGAATGAAGACATGACTTATCAAAACCTTTGGGTCAGCATGAAAGCATTCTTCAGGGGAAATTTTATAGCACTGAGTGTCTCCATTAAAAATCAGGAGAGATCTCAAATAAATAAGTTTATGCACCAGCTCAAATTTCTAAAAAAAGGAAGAATAATCTAAGCCCAAACCCAGCAGAAGACAGGAAATAATCTAGATCAGAGCTGAAATCAATGAAATTGAGTACAAAAAAATAAAAATAATTGATAAAACAATTTATTTTTTCTTTGAAAAAAATTAAATAAAATTGACACACTCCTAGCTAATCTCACTAAAAGAAGGAGAGAATCGAAGCAAATCAACAACATCGCCAATGAAAAAGGAGTGATCAACATTGACCCCCTTGAAATCAAACAGATTATCAGAACATATTTTGAAAACCTATACTCCTCTAAATTAGATAATCTGGAAGACATGGTCAAATATCTAGACACACACAACATCCCCAAATTGACACAGGATGATATTGAAATCATAAACAGCCCAATAACAGGCACTGAAATCCATACAGCAATTAAAAGCCTTCCAAAGAAGAAAAGCCCAGGACCTGACAGATTCCCTGCTGAGTTTTGCCACACCTATGAGAAGGCGCTAAAATAACCCCTTCTCCTCACTGAAGTATTCAAAGAAATTGAAAAGGAGGAAACTCTCCCAAACACTTTTTATGAGGCAACCATAACTCTGATACCAAAGACCAAAAAAGACACATCAAAAAAAGAAAATTACAGACCAATATCACTGATGAACATTGATGTAAAAATCCTTAGTAAAGTTCTAGCAAACCATATTCAAAAACACATCAAGAAGATAATTCATCACAATCAAAAGGGCTTTACTCCAGGGATGCAAGGCTGGTTTAACATACATGAATCAATAAATGTGATTCATTACTTAAATAGAATTAAAGACAAAAACCATATGATCATCTCAATTGATTCAGAAAAGGCCTTTAATAAAATCCATCACCCATTTATGCTCAAAACTCTAGAAGAGATAGGGATCTGAGGAACTTAACTTTGTAAGGGCCATATATGCCAAACCCTCAGCTAGTATAATACTAAGCAGAGAAAAGCTGAAAGCATTTCCACTAAACTCAGAAATAAGACAAGGCAGCCTGCTGTCACAACTTTTACATAATATAGACCTCAAAACCTTAGTAGGAGCCATCAAGCAACAGAGGGAAACAATATGAAAACTTTGAGTACTGCATAAAATTATTCCTTAATCGAACAAACAAGTGGCTAAAAATTAAAAAGTGGTATTTTTTTAAAATCTGAATTTACATTTTGTTTAAAAATCTTTTATCATATGCTAAGGTATAAGAATTCTTTCTAAGAGGTTAAATATAGAATTGCAGGTATTTTATTCACTTTCAAAATTAGAACTGATGCCAGAACAGAGGCACATGCCTGTAATCCCAGAGTTTCAGGAGCCTGAGGCAAGAGGATTGCAAGTTCAAAGCCAACCTCAGCAACTTAGCAAGGCCCTACACAACTTAGTGAGATCCTGTCTCAAAATTAAATATAAAAAGGGCTAGGATCATGGTTTGGTGGTTAAGTGCCCCTGGGTTCAATCCCTGGTACAAAAAACAATTAAAAATAGCTCTCCAGTTATGTTTCAAAATTCATTTGCAATGAGTGGAAAGAATATAAAAAAATATTCTCCAAATGTATGAAAAACCACAAAACCATCTCCTCAGAGATGAAAAATAATCATCAATGAAGATCATGGATTTTTTCTTTTTGCTTTTTTTTTTTTTTTTTTAGGGCTGAGACCCAAACTTGGAGCCTTGGGTATGCTAGGCAAGCGCTCTGCCACTGAGCTAAATCCCCAACCCCTGACTTTTTGCTTTTTGATGCATATATTTTGTTAGTAATCAGAAAGAGTAATAACATTTAATTAACATTCTAAAATATGCATTGTTTAGATTGGATACAAGAATACAAAACAAATTTAAATTTCAAGGTCAATAATTTGGCAAAATGAAAGAAATGAATAAACAATTCCTAAAAGAAATGAATAAACAATTGAGGATGTATAAAAAATTTATGCAAAATATATGATACCCATAATTTAATTTTATCAATAAACAGAAAATTGAATTTAATTTGTTTTATCACCTTTATACATTCTGGATGTTTGTTTACTTAACACAAAAGTCACAATAATGTTCCTTGCATATTATGGCTATTATACAGTATATTACTTTAGCTGGTACAGTTACTGTAGCAACTCATGGTTCTGTCCTGCAATATCTGAAATTATGTTGGAGATTGAAGGGAGGTTTTATAGAGAGATTTAGTAGCCTGTCTCAAGTTTAAAAAGCAGAAATTTTTAAGCAACTCAACTGAACTTAAAGACTGGTTCTATTTATTCACATGAGCTAAGAGACTAATGATGTGGTACTGAGCTAACATAACTAAAATATTATAATTTATAATACACATATGAAACATTAGATTGTAGACCTAAATAAAGTTTTATTGTTGTGAAACACAATGTTGAGACTACTGTTTGGATGACATAATGGAATAAGTTTTTTTTATGAAAATTCTTTCTTAAAATTAAAAGTCTTTTGCCAAATGTTAACCTGAAATGTCTTCTAAAATTTCTTACTTTAAATTTTTAATTTAGGGTTAACTTAACACTACAGAATCTGTACACACATGCTGTTTAGGTGTCACATTAGAAATACTTCTTAATCTTTCATAATTTGTTGGGTCCATTTAAGAATGTAGAGTTCTGGGCTGGAAAGGTTGCTCAGTGGTAGAGCACTTGTCTGCTATGCACAAGAACCTGGGTTTGAACCCCAGTGCCATATACACAACTAAGTGTCAGAAGAAAAAAAAAAAAACAGAAAAACAGATTAAAAAATAAAAAATTAGTTAACAAAAAAGAATGTAGAGTTCTATAGTTTTATACCATTCCCAAAAAATCACATGCACTAATTAATACACTTACTTAATCCCTAACACTGGACTTCCCCTAGGGAATACAGGCTCCAGGTTAACAAATTTTCTCTTGAACGAATGATTATTTTTCCCATGCAGGAAGCAAGAGACATGACTAAAACTCATTTGGGTTTAAGGGTTCTAAACAATTCTTTAAATGTTTCTACTATTGCAAGTCACTCTAAGACATCAAATCCTTTAGTAGTATTGGATCCTTCTTCCAAAAGAACAAACAAGTCATGAAATGATTTAAACTTCATCTAAAAATCTCCACAAAACCACCCTTCAGTTCTGCCCCATTCCTTGGGCCTGTTCCTTCAGGGGTTTGATCTCATCTCCTGGACATCTGGACAGGTGACTCCTCACAAAGACTGACTTAAAGGCTGCCCATATATGTGATAGGAGCATGCTGATTCAAACCATAAGGACATGATCATGTAGGTACATAGGTACCTCTTGACTGCAACAATAACAAAAGCAAGAGCCATTGTTGTTTTTTATTAAGAATTTTTACTACTAAAAATTGGTCCTTCACCAATAGGCAAATCTAATTCAATACTTTCTCACCCTTTCTCACTGATAATACTGTTAAAAGAAAAAATGTATATTGTCAAAAAATTCAATAACTCCTTTGCTAATAATAGTAAGTAGAAACCACTGAAGTTCAGGTTGGAAGGCACACTTTACTACTTCTGTGTGGCCATGGGCAATTTGAGCTCTCCGAGTCTGTTTCTTCATCTGTAAAATAGTTCTAACACTGCCTGCATTATAGAATTTGTGTGAGGTTCAAATTGGATAGCTCATGATCTGGCTTTAATTGAACTGTTCAACTTTTATACCATGCCACTTTCTCAATATGCAACTTGTGCTCTGGCCACACCAAACTTCTTGAAGTTTTCTCAAGGTGTCACCTTCAGTTTTCCTCCTTTCTCTGCAGTACCCTCCTTTCTCTGTCTACTTGGATGACAGCTATTAACTGATTAGGATCCAAGGATTACTTACCCTAATCACCTCCAAGCTGGATCAGCCCAACCTCTAAGTTCAAGATCCTCCTGTTTGTTAGTCCAACTCCCTGACTACACTCTGTATTCCCTGATTCCATAAACTGTCCTTCCTATCTCTCCCATCTTATGCACTTATCACATGCCCAGCCCAGAGTAGAGGGGGAAAAAACCCTGATGACTGGTTAAATGAGTGCATGACAGGCACAAGAACATTTGGCATGGCTGTGATACAGTAAGAATTCCCTTATAGTAAGCTGAACATGAAATTTGAACCCTTAGGGATGTTGGATCCACTGCTTACTATAGCACTTCACTCGTGTGTTTAAACTTCTGAACAATAACTGCTAGTGGTCCTGAGATACATTTCATAAAGAAAATGAAAAACATCATCAAATGAATAGCACATATGGTTAGCATACACTGTTAAGAATATTTTATCTTGTTTGTATTAAGTTATCAAGGTCTTTAAGCTTACAAATCCCATGAAACAGGCAAAATGACATGGAAAATGTCAATATGCCACAAAACAAAATTTTAAGTATGTTTTTCTCAAATTTCAGTACAGTAATTGAATTCAATTGCTTAGCAGTGGTATCTGAAGGGTTATTTACACTTCCTGCTCTTTGTCAGTTTGACTCTTTATTAAAATAATTGTATCACCATGGCCAGAAATTATATATTATGTTTAGAATAACAGCAAAGGCATAGAAATAAAATTGGTCTGCACAGGAATTTTCTGTAGATAAAAATTACAGAACAAACTACTCCCAACTTGCTGTAAGTTATAATCACAAGTGTTCTAAAGGAACAAAAGACAGAAAAAACAATAAATAAACAAAGAAAAAACCCTAAGAGTGAATGAATCACAGTACTTCCAGGTATAAACAAACACATCACTGAGATGGTGAGTTAGTGGAGTGCTTATTAGGAAAAGCAAACCACAGGAAATGATCATATGGGCAGCAAAATGCAACAGAATTTAAAGAAGAGAAATTGGGAGTCAGGTGAACAATTAAGATAATTCTCCGGGTACGTGGACTCCAGGCATGTGGTCCACATTGGGGCTGAATGTGCTGCTTTATGCTGCCACATTTCCAACCCTTAGAAAACTCAACATTCTATGCACTTTTTTATTTTAAAGAGATGGACAATGAGAGAGAAAGAGAGAAAATCAATTTTTATTGAGTTTTTCACATGGCCTTTGTTACACTGATAGCTAGTTGTATACCTGAGTGCTGGGGTTTGAACCCATGTATTTGCACATGCCAGGCAAGCGCTGTAACTGCCTAGCCACCGCTCCAGCCCCCCCCCATTCACTTTTGAACATAAAATAAGTATCTTAACTAATAATTCCTGTAGTGAGGGAGTAAAACTTATATTCTACAACTCATTTACTTTTTATCACTGATAAGAGTTTTCCTTACAGGACTCTTCTAAGTGATGGAAATGTAAACCAAAAACTCCTTTAATCCTTTAATTTTTAACAATTTAAAGGAAAACTTTCTCCTTCCTCCTCCTTCTTCCTAAGATGATGTTGTCTGAGTAAAGATGGCATCCAGCTCTTCTATATTCTGGGATCTTGCTATCTTTTGCTGAGATGTCTCACAATCTGTCCAGTCCACGAGGAACCCTATGCTGATGACTGTGATCTGTATGGCTTGGGTTTTTTTATGGTGTCAGGCTGGTACTCACTGATAATGGCAACAGAACTTACCATTATGCCTAGTAGTGAGATCTCTACTCTGAATCCCCCAGTACATGGCTCTTGGCTCCACTGGTCCTCTCAACGTAGGGTCAATGAAGAGAGTGTTCTGTTCTACATTATAATTCCTCTCTTCATTCCTGTATTGAAAATGCATGGCTTTTGCAAATAAATGATAGTTGTTTCAAGACTACCTCTTGCTACAGATGTTTCAAATTCTATTCGAAAATTCAAAGCCAAGTAATAACTGCTTATTCTCAGCTGGCTCTTTCTTCCCCAAGAAGTAATGGATGCTCTTTACCTAATGAGTTGGAGGCTCAAGAAGCACATAGAAACAGAGTTACCAGGAATCTAGATGCAATATGTTAGAATCTCTAAAATATTAACTTCGGCATGGATCTCAGATTCAGTTCGGAAGAATTTATTTTCATAAAGCTATGTTTCATTTGAATGATTTTAAGGGTTTTCAATATGATTAAGAAATCATTCTCTTTAGTATAAATTTTTCATTGCTTCAGATAAAATAGAACAGAGAATATAAAACATGGAGCCTTTCTCACTAAAGAAAATAATCCGAAATCTACTGACCAAAGCCAGAATTCTCTATTCTTAATGTGTAGAGAAATTTCCATAACAAAATATGATTTGTAAATATTATATATGTACATCTGTCTTTAGACTCATGACAAGAATATATATTCAACTTTTACAAAGATGACAATCTAAATTCATATTTAAGCCTTTTCCAGTCTGAACCATTTTGAAGTGATATCCTAAATAGCAATTTACATTTAGGCTGTCATAATCTATCCCCATCCAGCCCAGGGAGGCAATAAATCAAAATATAAAAGTCAGTCAAAGTAAATAATAAAAGTCAACATTGGTTGAGTACCTATTATGTGCCAGGAACTATCCTAAGGGCATTACACATATACATTCATTTAATCTTCACTGTGGTCTTTCAAGGTAAATATACTCATTACTTTCATTTTACAAATTGGGAAATGGAGGCTGGAGCAGTGAGTGACTCAGGGGTTGGAGCACTTACCTGGCATTTGAGAGGACCTGAGTTCAAACCCCAGTACCAC
Organism: Aplodontia rufa; assembly: GCA_004027875.1. NCBI lineage: Eukaryota > Metazoa > Chordata > Mammalia > Rodentia > Aplodontiidae > Aplodontia > Aplodontia rufa. The sequence goes on along the minus strand of PVKS010011521.1, from coordinate 5,613 downwards.
ATACACAGCTAAGTGTCAGAGAAACAAAGGCCATATGAAAAAATAATTGAAACTGATTCCCTCTCTCCCTCTCTCTCTCCTATCTCTCTCTCTCTCTCCTCTCTCTCTCTCTCTTTCTCTCGAAAAAAACAAATTGGGAAATGGAGGTACAGAAAGGCTAGTTTTCTCAACATCACTCAATGAGTAGCTAGAAAAACTCACCCCATAATCCACTATGTTGTACTGAAAAGGAACTGTACTTGAAAAGGAACTGTAAAGACAGTGAGTTTAGGATATAAAAAGAAAAGAACTAGGCACAAAAGACTGCCATCTTTGTAAGGACAAAAGAAGGGACTGAGATTCCATATTTAGAATTGGCATGCATAATAATCATCATAACCATATGTTTCTAATGACCCGATCATTGGTCTTTCATTTCTGATCATTTGACATTTTTAAGCATGAATCATCTAATGAAAAAATTACAGGGTTTTCTTTTGAACACATTGTTTATTTGTCACCAAGAAATCTCAGATATACTTTAAACAAATTCCTTCTATAAAGGAAAGACTACATACCCTCATGAATGGCATAATCCAAAAATAGAAATTATTTAAAACAGCTCTAACACCTTTTCTAAATTTCCTACATTGTGAAATGACAGCAGTGTCTCCTTTTCAACACTGCCTTCTAGTCAAGGCAAAAAGAAATAAACCATCCCCACATGCTCATATTTGGTGTTTACTTTTCCATCAGTCATATAAAATGGGGCACAGGAAAAGGGATGTGTCTGTCTCTGTTAGAAAGAGAAGAAAAGTGAGGGACAGAAAATCTAATGCAACAAGAGAGTTGCCAGATTTGGAACTGATTGAAAGAGTTTTGTGTCACCAAACATTTTTCAAAGACCTATCAATCTGCAACTCTTTTTATAAACCAACCTGTAATGAGTGGTGTTTCCACACATTTTCTTCACACAGTTGCTTCTGAGTTTGGCAGTGCCTTTGATTTGAAAAAGAATTTCAAACTTTAGATGATCACACAGAACCTTTTTGGCATCATGGAAAAGAATATTTAAATCATAAAGACTTAAAGGAATGTAAGCTAGAGTTCCAAGTAGTTTAAACTTTCATTACAGAGATACTGAAAGCCACATTGCTGTGCTTACAACAAGCATGTTTATAAGCAATGCCATTTGTAACTCTAATTAAATAAGAATTGAAAAAAAATGCAAGGAAGAAAGCAATAAGTAAAGCAATAGATAAAAATTAGTAGTAAATGGAAAACAAACTCTACAGCATATCAAATACCAAGACATATCCAAACATCATCTCAAAGTTCCTATTCACATCTTTTGGCACTGAAGAACAACCACCTTGGAAAAACCAACAAATCCTTAAAATAACAGAAAAGTGCCAGCACTAACAGTGGTATACTTAGCACTCCCTGGGAAAATTCAAAGTAAGTAGAGTAATGAAATTTGTCACCTGCTGACTGGTTTCTTACTGCTTCAGAAAACAAAGAGCATAGCTGACTGAGGTTCAGAATGTACAGCCAGAAGGAACAGAATTCCTAACTGCAGACTAACTGCCTCCATTACAAACACAAAAAGCATCCCCTCTATTTCTCCCAAACCACGGATTCTCAAAGTTTGGTCCCCAACCAGAAAAATCAACATCATCTGGGAACTTATCAGAAATATACATTCTCAGGCCCCACCCAAAACCAACTGAATTACCCTGGGGTAAAGCCCAGCAATCTGCATTTTATTAAAGCCTAAAGATGATTTTAATGCACACTGAAGTTTGAGACACACTAGTCTAATTCATGATGTGATCAGTAGAAAGTAGTCTGTCAATCTGCGAATATGAATATTGATCAGTTATTAAGGGTTTACTATGAACAAAGCACTCCCCATGACATATAGCTTATATTTGCCTCTTTTATTCTATGTTGTCTGGATAACTACCATGTCTATGTGACTCTTTTCCATACCGAAAATTATTTAGGAAGAAAAAAACTGAAAATAGTTTCTTAAATGTACATCCACAAATATCAACAAATACAAAAACCTTAGGACATAAAGGAGGATTTTTACATGCCTATAAAGAAGCTTTTACTAATAAAAAATATTCACATATTTCTAAAATTTCTCTTGAAAAACTGACAGGTCAAGGTCAGTGTTTTCATTAATCAATGTCCTGAATTGGTTCCATTCTGATATCCTCCAATATGACCCAGAATGGAAGATGGGCTGAGTCCAGCGAGTCAGATTGAATAGTATTGGTGACAAGTAAGACGGCAGATACTGCAACCAGATTGTCCTCAAACACCATCTTCTCCACCTCTGCTTTCTGGAAGAATTCAAGACAATAAAGCATGACTTTTTGTCTAAGTGATTGAATGACAGGAAATAAATAGCATTTCTCTTTAATCCCTTTAATTCTGAAACACTATTATTTCTAATAATCCAGACTTTAAACTTTTATATTCCTTGAGTATTCCCCTTTCTTCACTCTCTTTCAAGAAATTAACAAATTCTAACATTCTTTTGTTCAACTCTGTCACATTCTTTCAATTCCAGACCCTCTTCTCTCAGACCCTCATCACCTCATTCTATATTACAGCCACAGTCTCTAAATCTCCTCTTCTCCTTTACATTTATATTAGGCACCAATGACAAAGCCACTTTCAACAAGATGCTTCCTTGCTCAAGATCCACAAATACTCCATTCCTGACAGGAATCTTTAGATATAAGTGTAAACATCATTGCAACTTGGCTATATATTTATCTCCAATTCATTCCTTATGTGAATCCTGTACTCCAATCACAGTTCCGTATTCACTCACCATTTCCAAGATATGTCATGAATGTTCCAGTAATTCTTCTACCCTCTATAGCGCTTCAGACAAATAGTAGTTGATGGAAAGTGCCAAAGTGAGAATAAATTAAAGCCTCCTTACTCTCCACGATTTCATTACAGATCAGTACTTCCAGGTTCATTGTTTAACCATATTAGATTTATGACCATTACAAGAAAATAGTGGTGTTTAAAAGATTAACATAGATCTTTCCCTAACATATATAGCAGTACTTTCATAAAACTACTGCTATCCCAGATGCCAAAGATAAACATATTGATAGTGAAAACATACTTCTGCTCAGTGGCTCAGTGTTGGGGTGAAGAAGAAAAGAAGACAACTCCTATACACTCCAGTACCTATCCCTAGGGCCAGTGTTCCTGGTACTTCACCAGATTCTTTGTTGAAAGAATACGAATTCCCACTTCTGCCTAAGAAACAACCCTCCAAATACCAAAATCATTCAATTGAATAGGTAGAAAGCTATCACAAATCACCATTAATGGAAAGCAAAACTATGATAAAATGCTATGAGCAAAGGAGAGCTAAGGATGACAACCACAAATGATATATTTTAAAATAGCTATGAGAGAGTGTTTGAATAGTCCCAATATAAAGAAAAGATAAATATTTGAGGTGATGGATATCCAATTAACCTGAACATTACACACTGTACACACACACACTGAAATGTTACACTGTGCCCCATAAGTGGTTAAAATTATTACATGTTAATAAAGAATAAACATATTTAAGAAAACCTTCAAATAGAACTAATTTGTAAGAAATCATAATTTTAAAGAGAAATTTAAAAATAATCATAATCATTGTGATTAATAAGACAAGAATTGCATTTCATTAAAAACACTATTCAGAAAAAAATAATTAGAAAGAAGAGGAAGGAGAGAAACAATCAGTACTTTTAGAAGTTAAAAACATTGTAGCAAAAAATTTTTTTAAAAAATTTAATAGATTAATTGGGAAGTTGCATATGGATAAAGATTTGATTAATGATTTGGAAGATTATAAGAAATCCCTTAGAATAAAAGAAAGTTCTAATAAGTTTCATTCAATAAGAAAAGACAGCAGGAATAAGTTGCATAAAAAACTAAACTGATAAATTTTTCCAACAATCTGACATCCAGTGAAACCTTTGGAAAATTATTAAAATAAACATGCATTTACAAAGTCAGTTGGAAATAGTATCAACACAAAAAAATTAGTGGTAGCTATCTTATATGCTAGCAACCACAAATTAGATGATGAAAACTGTGAATACATCATTCAGAATTTAAACAATTCTCATAAAATCACTAATAATGAAGCCAAAGTAAATGTGCAAAACATATTATTTTAAAACTGTCCATCCAAGAATATAGAATACACTTAAATTCTAGAGAAACAAGTTCACCTAAATGGAGAAATTCAATACCATAAAAGCATACTTTTGTCTTCAAATCAATCTATAAAGTAAATGAAATCCCCATATTATTATAAAATCTATGTCAAATAGATTAATGAAATGAACAAGAAATTTGTTTTAAAAAGATTAACACTGAGTTTTGGCCTAGCATATTATGTAACAACAGGAACAAAAACAAGCAAGATATTAATCCAAGGATATATACAGACTGATGAGAGAACAGGATATAGTCCTGCAAAGGAGCAAACTGTATGTGAAATTTATTTTGATAATGAATTTTTTCCTTAAAAAAAAAAACTCTACTTTAGACTCCACTGAGCACATTTTTGAACTAGGCCTAAAATTCAATGGTTTTACGCTTGTTTCTGCATCATAAGTAGTTTATACATCCTCAATATATCTAGAATCCTTAGATCTTCATTCTCCAATACCCCCCAGTGATGGCCAATCAGGACCCTGACCTTCCTTGAACAAGAATTCTATTAGAGCAGTTTAATTAGAATCTCTCCTTATCCCTGATGTTTTCTTTTAGTAATTTTCCATCCACTCACCTTGATCCTGCCCCTTGGCTACAACTTCCTACTCTTCCTTATTGTGTTCAAAGTTGAGATCATCTCTCTCTGACTGTAAGTCCTCTTGACAGGGTTCCTCCACCTATCATAGTAATCCCTCCTTGAATAAAGACTTCCTTGCCATCTTTAACAACTTTTAACAGAAGGTAGACCTTCCTTACCACAAGACATAAAGCCCAGAAATCATAAAAGAAAAGACTCATGTATTTGACTACATTAAAAACTAAAAAGTTCTTTTTGGCAAACAAAACAGAAGTGGCATAAGAAAAATTAAAACACAAACACTTAGAGAACATTTTCTATTTATAAAATCCATAATGTTTGACAGCATGGTACTGGTATCAAGATAGGAAGAAGACCAATGGAGTAGAAGACCCTGAAACAAACCCTCAAATCTTTAACCATCTGATTTTTGACAAAGGGGGACAAAATTTTACATGGAGAAGTGACAGCCTCTACAACAAATGGTGCTGGATAAACTGGTCATCCACTTGCAGTAAGCTTAAATTAGACCCATATCTTTCTCCTTGCACAAGAATCAAATCAAAATCTATTAAGGAGCTAGGAATTAAACCAGATGCCTTGCAACTGATAGAAGACAAATTAGGTCCAACACTTCAGCATTTGGGAGTAGGCAAAGACTTTCTCAACATGTCTCCAAAAGTGAAGGAAGTAAAGTCAAAAATCAGTGAATGGGATGCCATAAAGCTAAAAAGCTTTTGTACTGCCAAGGAAACAATCAAAAGAGTCAAGAGGTTTCCTACGGAAATGGAGAGAAT
>PVKS010011520.1:20985-56553 GCA_004027875.1 Aplodontia rufa | reverse complement strand
TATTTATTTTTCTCTCGTCTTTCCTCCACTCTTTAGACTAGGCACTCTAGGACACAGTCTATATCTTCCAACTACGTATTCCTAATATCTAGCACACATAGGAGCCACAAATGGAAGCTAAGTATGTAATTTTACATTAAAAACAGCAACAACAAGGCTGGAGCAGTGGCTCAGCGGTTTCGGCGCTTGCCTGGCAAGCACAAGGACCCGGGTTCAAACCCCAGCACCACGTACACAACTAAGTGTTGGAGCAACTAAGGCCATGTGAAAAACTCAATAAGGTTGTTTTTCTCTTTCTCTGTCTCTCTCACTGTCCCTCTCTCTTAAAAAAAAAAAAAAAAACAAAAAAACAGCAACAACACAACAACAAAGAGACCTGGTAGAGAGCTTGCCTGGCTGGCATGGGTTAGGTCCTGGGTTCAGCCCCCAGCACCACATACACAAATAAAGGAAAAACAAAAACCAGGTGAAAAAGAAGTTAATTCTCTCTCAAAATAAAATTTAAAAAAAGAGAAACAGGTAAAAGTAATTTTAATAATACGTATTCAATATAACTAAAATAGGATCATTATATCATGTAATCAATATAAAATTATTAATGGGATATTTAAATTCTTTTCTTGTATGTACTGTGTCTTTAAGATCTGGTGTGTATTTTATATTGATAGCCCATCGCACTTCGGAGTAACTGTTTCTAGGGCTTAACAGCCATATGTAGATAGGGCTTGCCTTATTTAAACAGCATAAGTCTAGCATAATTCCTGCTATAAAGCAAGTAAAAAGTAAATATTTGTTTAATAAATGGATTTATAATACTAAATGTAACCATTATAATATCTTCCTGCTTTTTAAAAAGCTTCTTCTTTTCTTTCAAAGTAGGGCAGTACAACAAATTACACTTTACCTTTGATTTATAGTATCTATGGTGTTTGACCAATAATATGTAGTATTAAAATTTTTTAAACATTTTTCTAAAAGAGAGAGGGATAGTAAGAGAGAGCTATAAAGACAGAATCAAGTTTTATTTAGTTTGTCATGTTGCTTTCATTGCTCTAACATTGTGTTGTGTATGTGGTGCTGGGGTTTGAAACTGCATTCTTGTGCATACCAGGCAAACTCCATAACAGCTGATTCACTGCTGCAGCCCCCTATAGCACTAAACTTTAAAATATCATAAAATATGTATTTTAACATGTCTTAAAATGGACATTCGATTATGATGTTGACTTTACTGTGTTTGTGTCAAAACTCATGCCTCAAAAAATTTGCAATCCCTTGCATAATAAATATAGGTGCACTAGTCCTCAGTTGCACAGGCCATAGTTAATTTTCATGTGACCTTGTCTCATTTACTATATTTTATAGAATCTCATGGTCTGTTTTTTTAAGATTCAATTAAGATGTTCTATATTTAATTACTAGCCCATTTTATTGTTTATTACTCAGCTTCCCAATAATAAATAACCATGTTCATTTGTTTTATTAAAGATTAATTTGATCAAAAGACAGTCTGTACCTTGTAGGGATTTCCAGTTGGACACCATCATCTTCATGACTCTCTGGCTAATCATTTCTTATTGTAGACTCCTGGAGTTGAAATTATTTGCTAATCCTTTCTAAGGGCTAAACTTTATTTCCTTTCTTGTGTTTATCCATAACTGCCTTTCATTATACCACCCCCACCCCAAAATTCTGTTGATCACAATCAGGCAATATTTCTTTCTATTTATCATCTACTCACTTTATATAGATTATATTGATTTTGGAGGGGCTGGAGTGGTGGTTCAGCTGGTATGGTGCTTGCCTTGCATGCACAAGAAGGACACAAGTTCAAACCCTAGCACCATGTATACAACGAAGTGTTCGAGCAATGAAAAATTAATTAATAAAATTAATTAATTAAAAATAAAATTGATCCTCTCTTTTTTCACTGTCCCTCTCTCTTTAAAAAAAATATAGTCATTTTATATTGATTCTGCAAGATTGATCCTCTCTCTCCAAGTAACTTAGGCCACTTCACAGTGGTTCCAACATATTTTGCCACCTTGCTGCTAAGAATGTCGCTTACCAGGTTAGCATCTGTAGCGCGTAACAGAGTTCACACAGCAGTGGTCTAAGGAAGCACAGAACTGTCAATGACCCTTTATTCACAGCATTTCTGGGCTTGGGTAATGAAACCGGGATGGAGAGAGGCACAAACATTCTGAACCTCTGTCACTGGTACCCCACAAAAACTATCAATTTCTCTGACTAATTAGATTAGGCAGAGGTCAAGATATTTGTAAAGTCAAAACTGTCCTCCTTCGAATTCTTCCAAATAGTGTTTTTAGAGATTTCCTTCAGCTTGACTAGCTTCAATTTTTTGGAGAAGTAAGGCAGTTCTTACCCTATGGGTTTGCTATACTAAGAATTATGTCTTTGAACAACTTTATATTTGACATCTACCACGGGTGAAGCTCAGAAGATAAGAGGACTGAATCAGATGCCTAGCAAAACTCCTTAAACTCAGGGTCAATTCTTTTCAGGCAAAATCCAGCATTCTCCTCGCTGGTGCCTAGCCCCTAAAATATCTTGTTTTAGCTTTAGTTAGGAAGAACTGTCTCAATAGTCCTTTCTTTAAAAGTCAAGTTGGTTAGTACTAAGTTGAGGTGACACATTGGGTGTTTATAAGTCGGCAATTTAGAATATTTACAAATTTACAAATTCAGGATGAAGTATTCTGCTCCAACTTGTTATCCAGACGCACTTTGATGCTCTGGAAGCTAGAAAACGTTAAGACTGAATTCAAATCCAGTGTTTCAGAAATCTTACAGGTGAAGCCTATCTGTGGTTGCTAGGCAACCTGACAGAGTCTCGAGCAAGGACCAGCTCACCTCCCACACTAGACTATCTCTCCCCAGTGGTGGGACGCGGAGTCCCGATTGGTCCCTAGTTCCTCTCGCTGAGCTCCAATTGGTAGGAAAACCTCTCACTCCTCTCCCGTTGGCTCTCGCTGCCTCTCGCCGCTCTGTCATTGGCAGGCGGGCTCTCGGGCCACCCTACGTCACTGTCTCACCCCACTTCCTCGGCCCTCCAGCTTTGTCCCCGCCCCTTCCCCCACCCTTCCAGCCACGAGGGAAAACCCTAGCGAGTGTCCACCTCTAGATTCCTTCTGATTGGTAGAAACCGGACGGGGGGGCGGACGCTGCTGGTCTACTTTGCCGGCTACAATTGGCTGCTGCAGCCATTGTCCCGCCTCCCACCGACTCCCGGCTGTGCCGGAGTCGGGTGGGTCGGCGGCTATAAAGCTGTGGTGGAGGGGAGGCGCCGCGGACTGTCCTTTAGCGGCTTGCTCTTTTCGTGCAGTCGCTGTCCGGTCACGTTTGGGTGAGTGGCCGGCGTTGGGGAGGCAAGCTGGGCTGCAGAGGCACCGCTTGCGGGTATGGGCCAGAAGGAGGCGGTGTCCTTGACTAGGCCCGAAGGAGCTGGGCTCCGGCTCTGGATCAGGGTTGAAGCATGGACCTGGCGATGGCCCAGGAGGTTGGGGAGCCTAGAGCAGGGGCCGTACGGGCCCGACCTTGCCAGGGTATTTGGGCCGACTGTGGACAGGCGTAGGAGGGGAAGGGACTCCGTTGTGGGCAGGCAAATCGCCGAGGAGAGAAGGTGAAAGGGCGTTGAGGACCAGGTGTTCTAATGACAGAAAGTTGGAGGTGCCAGAGATGGGGTGGGTCGATGGGGGCTTGGGGAGCGTCTGAAGTGGTGGAGAAGGGAGCTGAGCTGTCAGGGCGTTTCCGGAGCCTTGGGTTAAAGGTGAGCGCCGAAGGGATGGGGAAGATCTGGCTTGGGTGGAGGTTGGCTTGGGGTGTGTCCTACACGTATAGAGTTGATGGAAAGAAGAGAGGAGAGCAGCGTTGCATTTCTTCTCCAGCGAAGGTGCAAGAAATCAAAACTGTGATTTAGACCCGACCGAATACTGGTGCTCTGAACACGTTCGATCTGTGCTTGCTCGAAATCTAAGATTCCTGCCTCCCTCCTTCCCGCTTCCGTGAATATAGATGTATATCTGTTTTTCTTTTATTTTTATCTGTCTTAAAAATAGGTTACTTCAGTATACTGAAGTCCCACACCTTCCTCCTGCTAATAACTTAAAGGCTAGCCTAGGAGTGGTATAATGATGTAATGAGCAGTCACCCACAGAACCCTCAAACAAATAGGTTTTGAGTTAAGGACATTTCAAAGCTGAGTATAGGTAATCTTTAAAAACTTGCGTCCTACTTTGACCAGTGGTGGAAAAAGAATTGCTGTGACCCACTCTGGAGGAAGCATTTGGAGAAAAGGATGTTGTGAGGTTTCTCAGCTTATTGTACTTGCTCCTATGGCCATGGCCTTGGGGCATCACTGGCTTTCACTGCCCAGCTCTGCTGCAGCCCCTTCCTGCAAATGATCTAACCAACCCACTGTAGTGGGATGATGTGTTCTCATTGCTGCAAACTAACATTTACTCTAAGAATGGATCATGAAAAACAATGTTAAGATAAACAACACAACCCAGACAAATGGAAGTACTCACTAGTTATAGATTTGTTTTTTGTTTTGTTTTTGTTTTTCTGAACAAGTCTTTGAATTTCTTTTTACACAGATTCTGTTAGATGGGAGGCAGATTGAAAGTCCCTAGCGTGTATCTGTGCAAGGGGTTCTTTGCGTCTTGAGACATGGAAGAAGTTTGTTCTTTTGTGGAAACTTTTAAATTTCAGTTATTTTTATGTGGAGACAGGGCAGGGATAACATGTCTTTGGAAAAAGGGAAAGGCTATCTTGGTATCACACTTTTGTAGATGTTTCCTCTCAAATTAGTAAATTTGCAACTTAGTTGAGTTTAATTTGGGCGGAGTCAGTAATCCTAGTTCTCAGAAGGTATGTTCAATGCTGGGGAGCAGGAGTGTTTGAAGCTGTAAAAGGGATTTGCGCTTAATTTTGTTTTTCTTAAATATTCCTCCTGGTTGTTTTTACATCTTGTTTTAACTGTGAGATTGATTTTATGGTTTTGGACTGAGATTTTAGATAGATTTTCTCAGAATAAATGCAAAACCCCAAATATTGATATGAGTTTTCTAGACTAGTTTAAAACTTGGGTGGATCTTCCATAATCCTGTGGAACTGGATGTGGGGAGATGTGGTTGTAAGAGCTTAATGGGTTGTATATCAGAATTTCTTTTTTTTTTTTTTTTTTAAGAAAGAGGGACAGTGAGAGAGACAGAGAAAGGGAGAAACAACTTTATTTAGTTTTTCACATGGCCTTAGTTGCTCTAACACTTAGTTGTGTACGTGGTGCTGGGGTTTGAACCCGGGTCCTCGCGCTTGCCAGGTAAGCGCCGAAACCACTGAGCCACCGCTCCAGCCCCGAGAATTTCTAATTAGTTTCTGATTCATTTTTGATTTTAGCAAAAAGGCCTAGAAGTGATAATTGTAACCTAATTATTTCATGTTGGGTTACTATAAAATGAAATATGAAAGAAAGGTGTGTTACTTTTAATTTTCTCAAGATGGTGGTATAGGTTAAAAAGATTAAGAAACATGTTACCTAATATAATGGGACTATGTTAGAACTAGATTCTTAATCTGTTCATCCTAATTCTTGGCACATGTGTATGTTCACATCATGTCTTGATGTCAGCTGAGTATAGTTAGAGCAGTAGAAGAGAAACTCATATTTCAAAGCAGACTCTCTTCATCTTTGCAGGGTTTGTAATTGTGTGGGGGTGCATTTGGGAATGACTGTAAACCCAACAAATATTCTCTTCTAATTCCATTTGGGCTCCTTACATTTTTAAGATTAGTATCTGGGAGCAATTAAAACCATTTGCTTTGAATATTAGTGATAGCCATATTCCTTAACCTCCTGGACATTGGCCCTGTAGCTCATCTCAAAAGTAATAGCAAAAATAACTTATTGGTAAGGGCTGCCAAGTACTGGAATCTAAAAGATTTCTCCTCTAGTTTTTATAACTCCAAATTCAGCCACTTAAAAAGTGGCCATAGATATTTAAAAAGAATAAATATACTCTGACCCAACAGAATTTAGGAATCCAATATAAATAAGAAGACTCTCCATAACTAATTTCAACGGAGAGAATAAGCTATGAAGACTTAAGTGTGAATGACATACCTGTGTAGGAGTGCAAGTCTTTCTGTGTGATTTATCTGAAACATTCCTAGAAGAGATAACTTAGAATACAGACTTGAAATATGAATAGAATTTCTGATAGGCAGATGAGTAATTATTGGGGAAGGCAGGGATTTCCATGTATTGTGCTACACCAGAGTGTACAGGTGAGGACAAGGCTTTCTTAGTAGTAGCTTTCCCTGCTTGATCCTTAAGAAGCAAGGTTACCAGATCATTCTCAGTTTCCTGAATTGTTCTTCACTAATGGTGAAAAAGATCAGCTGGTAACTGCTTATAGATTATCATGTACCAAAATATATACTAGATTAATTTATTTGACCTCATTTGAATCAAGGCTGAGGAGGGAGCCAAAAGGAGAAATTCTGAACCCTGAGTAAGTCCCAGAAGAAAGCACTAGTGCATGAACCTGGTTGGCCCCAAGTAATCTCATCATTCTTGAGTGTTAGTCTTTGCCAAATTCAAAATGTGTATATTGTTATTTAGGAATCTCCAAACATGATTTGTGGTATCCTCCCTGGCTGTTTGCCATTCAGTAACTGTTTCCTGACCTGTGTCACTTCCTTGTGTCACTTGCTCTGAAAAGACCTGTTACAAGCTGATGACCTGTTTGAGGCCTTGGCAGTACAGATTGAGTATCCCTTACATGAAATGCTTGGGACTGAAAGTTTTTCTGATTTTGGAATATTTGCATATATGTAATGAGATATTTTGGAGATGGGAACCAAGTCTAAACATGAAATTCGTTTTTTCATATATACCTTATACAAGTAGCCTAAAGGTAATTTTTACAATATATTTAGTGTACCTGCTGTTTGGCTGTTACCTGTCATATGAGATCATATTCGGAAAATTTCACGTGTGCCATGTCAGCAGCACCCAGAAAGTTTTGGATTTGGGAGCATTTGGGTTTCAGATTTTCAGATTAGGGATGTGCAGCCTGTACTGATTTGCTCAGAGTATAAAACTCTTCCACCAACTGCAGAAGAGAACAGAAAGGCTGAACCCTCTCAGGTTGGTTCTTCACAGTGCTAATTACTGTCCCCCTTTTCTTTTGTGGTGTCCAAGCCTTTCTAGAGCTTCTTTCACAGAGATCATGTTGACTTTGATCGTGTCATCCTGAAGTAGCACACTAGTTTTCTCTGAATCTTTTCTGTTTTTTCCTTTGCACTAGTGTACGTGCATATGCATGCTGTTTCATGCTCCCCACCCCTACTTTCCTTCCCAATTTAAAGAATCAAAATAGAGGGAATATTGAAGTTCAGAGGAAAGTTTCATGATACAAATGGTGTTAAATGCAAATACAGACCTGGCTTCAAAGACCCTTGTGCAAGTTATTTAAATTGCCTCAGCATGGAGAGAGAATCATGTTTTCTCCCATTATTGGGAACTGGTGTGGGTGGTCTGCTTAATTTACAGAGGACAAAAAATATAGTGATCTGTCTTTTCCTACAAAGCTCAACATGTATTTCTCTTTTGGGGGGAGAGAGGAGGTAAACTTAATGAATTAGAAGAAACTAAGGCTGTAAAGAGCTCTTGAATAATCTTATAAAAAAAGTAAAGCTTTACCAAATAGTATATGAATTATAGTCCCCAGTTAATTGGGCAAAGACAGATGCTAAATTTGCCAGTCATTATTAGAGTGGAGGAAATTGTGTATATGTTAAAGATAGCTCTAACTCAAGTAACAACCTTCAAAATAGATGGACCAAACAAAATACATCACTTTCCCAAATAATTTCCATTTAATTTTAATAATAAAATATAATGCTTCTTTGTCTAAATGCTTATCTTCTAAACATAATTACTAAGAGGGAAAATCATTTTCTAAAAGGTGGGGAGGCTGAAGATGTCAAAAAATATGAGTATAAAATTAAATAAATGAAAATGATCAGGTTTTGCTAGAAATCTTTATTTGAAAAATATTAATAAGAACTAAGGTAATAATAAAGTATTGGAGTTTTTAATATATATTTTATCTTCTAAACAGTCCTTTACAATGAGCTAGAGAGGGTAGATATATTAGCTTCATTTTATAAATTAGGAAATTAAGTTCAAAGAAGCACAAATTCCTGCTAAAAGCCACAAGGGCAGGATAACTCTTGAATACATAGGTTTTCTTACTCCAGAAATGTACTAGCCCAGTACAACTTATTTAAATTCCTTCTTCTCAATTGTTGATAAATCAGATTAAGACTATAACTCTCTCAACTTCATGATTGGCTTAAAGCCTGAATCAATGATATGATTATATTTTAAATAGCTCATTGTCAGGACTGAATCTACCACTATCAGGGCTAACAAATGAGGGGAGAAAAAGAGTTTTATAAGCTTTTTTTAAAAGTTTATTTAATTTATTTTTTTAAGAGCTTTATAAGCTTTAAATGCCTTTTTTTCCCCAAGTACAACTAATCTTTTCTACATGATGTAATTGGATATGAAAATGCTTATTTTAACTCTTTTTGAATTGAAGTTATTTATGAATTTGTGTAATGATTTATGACTTTAAAAGAAATTCTTATTTGAAATTTCTAGTGCCCAACGGAGGAAACAGTGACAGACCTGGAGACGGCAGTTCTCTGTCCTTCACACAGGTATGGTATCATGTCATGCTGTGTAAAGAAAGTGTTCTTTTCTAAGGGAAGAGAGAATTTAATTTTTGTCCTAGAACAAATAATCATTTGTGTATGCCATATTTTAAAAACCCTTTTCAGGGTTATTTATACCTTGTCTAAAAATTAGTTAATGGCATTGTGCCTTAGGAGACTAATTTTGCATTTATTTATTCGACAAATGTTTAAAATCTAGAAAAGTTTTTTTTTTTTTTTTTTAAAGAGAGAGGGACAGTGAGAGAGATAGAGAAAGAGAGAAAGAACTTTATTTAGTTTTTCACATGGCTTTAGTTGCTCCAACACTTAGCTGTGTACATGGTGCTGGGATTTGAACCCAGGTCTTCTCACTTGCCAGGCAAGCACAGAAACTGCTGAGCCACCGCTCCAGCCCCATGTAGAAAAGTTTTTAAAATTAGTGTGCATCCTTCAGAGAAAAAGCATAGATAATAAAATGTAGCCACATAAGCCACTTACTCATATAAATCTCAAGTTTCCAATTCTGTAAATATTTCATCAAAATATTCAGATGCATTAAAATAGGTTGGGAATCATAATCTAGAGCTTATATATCTTTATATATTCACATGTGTAGAAATGCATATTTTCAGAAAAGCTAGACATTCAGTTTTCTTAAAAGGGTAGAATTCTAAAAGCAAAATATTTATTTCAAAAGTTATCATAAGTGGCATATTTGTTGCTCAGTTTAAATTTTTATAGTGTCTCATATGTAGGACGATGGACCTTAATAAGTAAATCAGAAAAAAAAAATCACAGGTAAGCATGTGTACAAATAGTGCTTTTTAAATTTTAGTTTCAAAAGATGCATATCTGGGCTGTGGATGAATGTTTAAAGTTATGTGAGAATGGACAGTGATTGCAAGTGTGTTTGAAGCAGTGATTTAATTATTTAAAACTATTTCTGATATTGCCGTGGAGCACTTCTCTTATGATTCTGCTTTTTTCTTATAGTATTATGATCTCCTGCTAGATTAGAAGGCTAGTTGGGTTTCATTTACTTAACATTCAGTATCAGCCATATGCCAAGCAATGAGCTGAGTATCAGGGACATAATGATGAATGAGACATAGTTCCTGTTGTCAAAACACCTTGTCTAGTGTAAAGCGGTTGAGCATAAATAATGGAACAGAGAATTTTGAAAGAGATTAAAATAGCATTTTAATCATCAGACATGCATTTTCAAAACTTACCTGTTGGTGGAGGACAGGGGTGACTATAGAGATGGCTTAATTGGGAGTCTGACACAGTAGTCCAGGGAGCACATACCAAAGTCTATCACAAGCCACTGGGAAGATATATCAGGACTACCCATATACTCCCATCCCCAGCTGGCTTACGTCCTTTAGCTCCCCTGACCTTTTCCAGTTACTTTGCATTTACAGATGTATTTTTGGTGATGTGATGGTCCTTTTCCTATCCTAGGCAGGAAACCCTTAGAAAGTATTAACTAGGCTTTCCTTTTTTTTGGGGGGGGGGCTCTGTTGACTACAAATAGGACTTGGATTTCCTTTTGTCCACCAGAGGGGGTGAGCAGTCACTTTAGAGAGAAAGGATTTCTGTCTTCTCATGGTAGTTTCTCATTGGAAGATTGGAAGGGTTACAAAGAGTTTTGTAGTAAATGTATACATTTCTGTCCTTTTAAAAAGTTGGAGTTGAAAAATAAAATTTAGATATTTTCTTATAGAATCTTTGCTATACTGCTTGGATTTTTTTTATTATAAATATACTCTGAAAGACAAATACTTTATCAGCAAAAAATTTTAAATATGAGTAAATGTTTTAAATGTCAGATTTTCAGTGTTTTGTGTGTGTGTTTTGTTTTAAGAATAGTGAATTAACTAGACTTTTTCTCTGATAGGATAAAAAATTAGCACATAATGTGAACACCTCAGACCTTTCATTAGGCTTTTGTTTCTCTAATTTATAACTGGCCTATTTGGAGGCATTTGAAAGGACCATATAAGAGTATATAATTAATAGAATAGTTAAAAGTAACATTTTATAACTGAAATTGTTTTAGCTTTCAGTTCTTCTGCGTTCCATGGAACCAACTGCTTCCTGTATCCCTTTTCCTCCCTACTTAATCATACCCTCCTTCACTTTCTCACAGCTTCCTCTAAATCTAATCACTTCCCAAAGGCCCTTTCTCTAAATGTCATCACATTGAAAGGTTAGGGCCTCAGCATGTGACTTTTGGGGAGACACAAATATTCAGTTCATAATACAGATTATTTTGTGACCCAGAGTTGTTGACATCTGTAATTTTCCATATAACATCCTCTGTGCTTCTAAGGGTATTTTTTTTTCCTTTGAAGAGTCCATAAAAGAACAAAAAGGACTTGGTGCTGTCCTTTAGTTTCCTGCTTTTGACTTCTGCTTAGGGACTTAGACCACTTAATTCCTATGAGTGACGAATGTTCCAGTACTCTGGGAATTTCTTTCAGATCAGGCTATTGACTGTCAAATTGGGCTTTTTTAAAATTAACAAAATATGACAGTGTAGAAGGACAGGCAAGAAGTGCTAAAGATAATTAGTAATTGTATGTTAAACATTGTTATAATTTTGAAAGAGAGTAAGAATTCTGTCAGATTGGTTTAGAAAGGTTTCATGGGTGAGTGATGTATATGATTTAGGGCTGTAAAAGATTTAAAGAAGTAGAAGGAAGAAGTGGATTGTTGAAGAGATCACCAAATATTTTAGGTTAACATATAATTGGAGAGCAGATGGAGGATAACTTTATAAAGTATTTGTAGGGCAGGGAAAGATTGGGTAATATTTAGCATTTATCCTCAATTACTGAGGTTAGTGGAATTCTCTGCATGTTTCCCATTGTAGGTTGCACAAGTCAAAGCTAATTATGTAGAGATTCTTATACATTTTTTTTATGAGAGGGATAGAATCAATTTTATTTATTTTTCCATCCAGTCTTTATTTCTCTGACACTCAGTTGTGGATGGTGGTGCTGGGGTTCGAACCTGGGTCCTTGTGCTTGCCAGGCAAGCTCTCCAACCTCTCAGCTACTGCTCCAGCCCCGTTATGCATTCTTATAGAATGGTAGTAGATGACAAGGATAACTGGGGGGGAAGGGGCAGAGGGGGAATGTGTTCCTAAGATTTAAGTCCTTTTTTCACATTCCTTGACCCACCACCAGGCTGGATTAAGCATAGGATATGATTATATATTGTTACCTATTGGTTATTATGTATTTTTATCTTACTGTCCCATAAAACAGTGAATATTTAAGAGGACAAAGATGTCTCCCACTAAGTTTATTCCAGACATTTTAGCATGTAGCATGTTGTCTAATTCTTTGGATTAATGTTAAAAAAATGAATAACATTCTTGTGTTTACAAGAAAGATTCAATTGCTGGCCTTAAAATCTTCAGCTTAGATTTTGTGATTGTATTTCTAGGTGCTGTATGTTTGTGTGTTTCTGGAAATTGAACCCAGAATCTTGCACATGCTAATTGAGTGCTCTAGCACTGCTATATCCTTGGCCCTTTATAAAATTTATTTTGAGGGCTGGAGCAGTGGCTCAGTGGTTTAGCGCTTGCCTGGCATGCACCAAGTATGAGAGTTCAAACCCTAGCACCACGTACACAACAAAGTCAGAGCAATGAAAGTCACATGAAAAACTTAAAAAAATTGTTTCTCTCTTTAACTTACTCTCTCTCTCTCTCTGTCCCTCTCTCTTTAAAAAAAAAAAAATATTTTGAAAATATTTTGAGACAGGGTCTGGTTAATTTGCCCAGACTGGTCTCAGACTTCCTATCCTCTTGCCTCAGCCTCCTGAGTAGCTGGGATTGTAGATATTTGCCACTGCTGCCAGCTATTTTTTAGGTTTTAATAGATTCATACCTTGATACCCTGTGGGCTATAAAAGTAGGCTTCATGATTTAAGGAAAGATACTGTTTTAGATATTCTCTCAAAATTTCAGTAATTAACTCACTGTATGTGGCAGTAGTCTGTAATTTCATTATATCTTAATATTGTACCACACCAGAATTTGCAGAGTGGCATGACAATTGACATAGGATTTGACTTTTTCCATTTTTAGGTATCAAATTAGTCATGGGTTGGCAAGTACTACAGAAGGTTAGTGAATCAGTTTGGCCCAGGTAAACAATAAATCAACATCTTGGCACTTCTGAAAGTCTTAACAGTGTGGCTATAGTCCAACTTTGTGGTGCCTTGTTGGAAAAGAAGACATGGTTTTAGGAGTTAGTTGCCAACAGATAAAGTGTGCATAATCAGAGTTTCTTTTTATTTTTTCTTTCATAATTTAGAAGTTGTAGTTTAATGCTCATTTGTTACCTATACACTAGCTGTAGCAATTGAAATGTAGAATATTGACATTTGTCCCCATGTGATAGGTCCTAGAATGTATCTTTGCACAAAATGTTAATTATTTGGTTTCTTTGGGGATAGGATTATAATAATAGAGGCCTTGTACAGATTAGGTTGCTAAATTTCTATACTGTGGCTTTTCTGAATGTTGAAATTATATTCTACATATTGGAGTGCTTTAAAAAAAGTAATATTATTTGGTCTAATGATTTTTATATTTCCATAACACAGACAACTATGAATAATTACATATCTATGAGGAATAAATGATTTAAACTTTTTTGGATGGTCAGGAATAGGTCAGATAGTTCTGATTTGTCAGCTGCTTTTTGAATTGTCATATTTTAGTATAGTTATTTGCAGTATAGAAGAATCTTATTCAAGTGTTGTTTACCTCTACAAATCATGTTTTAAATATATAGATGCCCGGGCTGGAGCGGTGGCTCAGCGTTTCAGCGCTTGCCTGGCAAGCACGAGGACCCGGGTTCAAACCCCAGCACCACGTACACAACTGAGTGTTGGAGCAACTAAGGCCATGTGAAAAACTCAAAGTTGTTCCTGTCCTTAAAAAAAAAAAAAAAAAAAAAAATATATATATATATATATATATATTTTGGTTGGTTTTTTTGATAAATTATGAAATTTA
Organism: Aplodontia rufa; assembly: GCA_004027875.1. Classification (NCBI taxonomy): domain Eukaryota; kingdom Metazoa; phylum Chordata; class Mammalia; order Rodentia; family Aplodontiidae; genus Aplodontia; species Aplodontia rufa. The sequence continues at coordinate 42,768 of PVKS010011520.1, read as the reverse complement.
TTTATATTTCACCTTTTTAAAAGCCAGAACATAACAAATTTCACTTGCAACCTTGAGATGCCCAGTTTTGAATAAAGTTTTTTTAAACCTTGAATAAAGTGTTAAAAAGTCTGTAATTTTAAAGGATAATCTATTTGTACATTGATTGCTATTTTACAGATTTGCAGTTGACTGCCCTAAATAAAGTGTACTAAACTATTATTTCAGGTGATCATTGAACTCAAATTTGAAAGTCAGCAGTTTATAACCTAAAATAATGTTTGTCTGTTTCTGTTTTTATCTTCCTAAAGCTCCTTCACCATGCCTGGGTCACTTCCTTTGAATGCAGAAGCTTGTTGGCCAAAAGATGTGGGAATTGTTGCCCTTGAGATCTATTTTCCTTCTCAATATGTTGATCAAGCAGAGTTGGAAAAATACGATGGTGTAGATGCTGGAAAGTATACCATTGGCTTGGGCCAGGCCAGGATGGGCTTCTGCACAGATCGAGAAGATATCAACTCTCTTTGCCTGACTGTGGTTCAGAATCTGATGGAAAGAAATAACCTTTCCTATGATTGCATTGGACGGTTAGAAGTTGGAACAGAGACAATCATTGACAAATCAAAGTCAGTGAAGACTAATTTGATGCAGCTGTTTGAGGAATCTGGGAATACTGATATAGAAGGAATAGATACAACAAATGCGTGCTATGGAGGCACAGCTGCTGTCTTCAATGCGGTTAACTGGATTGAGTCCAGCTCTTGGGATGGTATGTTACATGCTTCTATTCTAAAAACCAAAACCCAACGAACTCCTTGAGGATAAATAAGCCCTAGGCTAATGCCATGTGAAAATTTTTACTAGTTATATTTGTTCAAATACATTTAGAAAGACAGCTATGGCTTTTGGCTTATCTAAATCGTGAATTGGTTATTGTGTAGGACAAATTATCAATTCAAAATTTAGTTGGCATATTGTTTATCAGACAGGGAAAGCATATTTTGGGGAACATACAACAGATTTGAGTTTACATGTATAATATTTATAATGTCAACCATTTTGTGAAATAATAATAAAATATTTTTCAGGACGGTATGCCCTGGTAGTTGCAGGAGATATTGCTATATATGCCACAGGAAATGCCAGACCTACAGGCGGAGTTGGAGCTGTGGCTTTGCTAATTGGGTCAAATGCTCCTTTAATTTTTGAGCGAGGTAAGTGTTTGGGAAAGTATTAATTCATTAACTTACTTGACACAATATCCTGAAAAACTTGAAAACAGTAATAGAAGCTGTCATCTGCTGAGTGTTCATTAAATGCAGGCTAAGTGCTTATTTGTGTTACCTTATTTAATCTTCATTACAGTTTTATGAGGTAGGTGGTGACATCCACACTATACAAGAGAAGTAAAATGTAATGTTAAATTAGTGTATAAGTAATAAAGTAATAAATTGCCCACTGTAGTCACTGGCAAGTTTCATTTATCTTCAGTAAAGCAACTATGATCTCCCAGTTAGATTGAAGAAACTTGCATGAAAAGGTTACATACCAAAGGAGTCTTCCCTCTCCATGGATACTGTTATGTTTCATTTTAATTACATTGGCATCACTTTGCATTTCCTATATTGAAGTGGTGAGAATTGATAAGTTAAAGAACATCCTTATATAATGCAATGTACTTAATAACATGTAAACATCAAGAAGCAGAAATATACAGACATCATCTTCATTTTGGTTCTGATAGGGCTTCGTGGAACACATATGCAACATGCCTATGACTTTTACAAGCCCGATATGCTGTCTGAATATCCTATAGTAGATGGAAAACTCTCCATACAGTGCTACCTCAGTGCATTAGACCGCTGTTATTCTGTCTACCGTAAAAAGATCCGTGCCCAGTGGCAGAAAGGTGGGTTTTGCCTTCTTGACCATTTTCCTAGGTTTTGGTATCTATTGAGGGAAGTGTGTTGCGCACTGGGTGTCTTTCATGAGAAACTGCTTTGTGAATGTCCTTCAGTAATACCCTTTTACTGTTTTTTCTCATCTATCAAATAGCAGTTTCCCATAGTTTCTGGGAATGTGTAATATAGGTAAAGAAATAAGTTTTGGAAATGAGTTATATCTCTCTAAAACTACTTGGGTTGATTTACTCTTTATAAAGTAACCTGAATTTTCTTCATCTTTTGAGAGGTACTTTAATAAGGTTGTAGTTTACAACTATGATTCAGAGAAAACTAGTGAAAATAAATTACCAAAGTGATCCCTTCCCAAAAAAAAATCTGTTGGCACATGACCTGTGAATTTATATTTGCTATTTTAAGGTCACCACTAAAATCTGTTTTTTACCCTAAAAAAGTTATGAAGGTGCTGAAAAATAGGGTGTTTAAATTATTGCTATTATAACAGTTTTGTAGAAAGTGTGCTTTTTCCATGGTACAACTTCGCTGTTTAGAGGTTTTGAGAGAGGATTTTTTTTTTTTTAGAAAGAAAGAGGGACAGTGATAGAGAAAGGCAGAAGCAATTTTATTTAGTTTTTCATAGACTTTCATTACTCCAACACTTCATTGTGTGCGTGGTGCTGGGGTTTGAACCTGTGTACTCGCATTTGCAGGGCAAGCGCCATAACCACTGAGCCACCGCTCTAGCCCCTCATCACAAGTATTAAGGAGTATTGTGGTTCTGAATAAGAAGCATTCTAGCAGTATGTTAAAATGTCATACTAATGAACAATACAGGGCTATTGATGCTGCATTGTTTAACAGTGTATATTTAAAATGTCATACCATTTAGTATGTATTTAACAGGACAACAGTATTCTAACTTCAGTAGGACCCATAGTAACAAAGTAACATTGTGTAAGTGTGAAACATTGTATGAAACAGAAATGTCCTGAAATTACTTATCCATGCTGCAAGTTATGCAGTTTGCTATTTTTCTACTCTATTTTTTAAAATAATAATTGGTCCTGACCCACTGAGTTGATTATATAACCTATTAATATATTATGACCCTAAATTTGAAAATGAGTGATGTCATATATACTCTTCTATCCCTGGATGTCTTTGTTAATGTACATCTTAAACTACAGAAAGATTTCACTATGTAGGATATTTTGATTACTACTTAAAGATATAAAAACATTCTGGCCTTGTTCTAAAGGCAAGCTGTGAAATGCCATTGCTTATGTGAATTTCTTAATTTCTTTGGACTTCTCTTGCAGAAGGAAATGATAAAGATTTTACCTTAAATGATTTTGGCTTCATGATCTTTCACTCACCATATTGTAAACTGGTTCAGAAATCTCTAGCTCGAATGATGCTGAATGACTTCCTTAATGACCAGAACAGAGATAAAAATGCTATCTACACTGGCCTGGAAGCCTTTGGGTGAGAGGACCTCTTGTGATTTTTTTTTTCTTCTATATTAAGAGGATTTTTTTTTTTTTGGTACAGACCTGAAATTTTTAGAATCAAAAAGACGTTAGAAGTCCGTTAGTCTAATCTGTTTCTCACTAATGAAGAAACAGTGCCGGAAAGTGGCTCACCTGTGCTGTTTAGACATTTCTATGTAAGACTTCGTGATTTCCTCTTCAGCTTCATTCTCGTTGTCATCATGACACTATCACCTCAGAAGCGCCTGTATTCCCTGCAGTAGCCATTGAGCTTTTCTCCTTGCCTTTTTTTATTCCATATGTTTGTATCTGTTTTGTACACTGCCACTGTTGCTGTCTCATTTCATGTTCCATCTTTTTCTCGCTCTTTAGGCTCCCTATCATACTTACATGTTAACTCATTCTCTTCTGCCTGTGTCTCTTCTTCATCTAATAAAATTGTACTTGACTTTCAAGGCTTAGCTCCTAAAATATTATGACTTTTCTAACTAAATAGGCATGACTGTGGACTTGAAATAGTATTGTGTTTGGGGACAATAAAATTGTCTTTCCTTAAAAAAAAAAAAACTCGAGGAAAAGAACCATTCGTGTACAACTGTTACATCTTCCATAGCAGTTTAGCATGCTTCTGCTTGATTCTTAATGGAAAAACAGAATCATGTACACTTAAAGATTTTACTATTAATTAGACCTAGTATCTAACATAATAAGAACATAGTCCTTGAACTCTGTAAAATTCTTTTTTTAATATAAAATCTTTCAGGGATGTTAAATTAGAAGACACTTACTTTGACAGAGATGTGGAAAAGGCATTTATGAAGGCTAGTTCCGAACTCTTTAATCAGAAAACAAAGGCATCTTTGCTTGTATCAAATCAAAATGGAAACATGTATACATCCTCAGTATACGGCTCCCTTGCTTCTGTTCTAGCGCAGTAAGTATGAATTTCAGCTACTACTTAACTCTCCTTTTCTGGCGATGTTGTGTTTCTAAGACCAAATCTGGCATCAGGCATGTTGGTACCTCTGTGTAGTCTGCTATTTTCCATTGCCTTGAAGGATATGGGTTGAAGCCATGGCTCTTCTAGAAGTACTTGTTAATTTTATACTGGCTCCTTATTCTGTGGTTTTATTATTCTTGGCCTACAGTTGACCACAGGTCCCTGGTTGACAGAGTATCTTATTTTGTAGCATAATTTTCAGAAGCCTCACCATTCCCCAAAAGATGGAAATTGGTTTTTAGTCTGCTCCCTGAAATACTAAAATGGTTAGATTCCTTATGATATTAAAAGTTTTAGAGCCTTAAGAACTTTAAGTTGCATTCCACTTTAATCTATAGTATGAATTTTTTATTCTTTTATGCTTTCCCACTTATTGTAGGTTTGAATCACTTAAATTTCTTGCCTTTTTTTTTTTTTGCCCTGCATAGGTACTCCTCTCAGCAATTGGCAGGGAAGAGGATTGGAGTATTCTCTTATGGTTCTGGTTTGGCTGCCACCCTGTACTCTCTTAAAGTTACACAAGATGCTACACCAGGTAAGTGCTGAATCTTTGAATAAGAATATATTGAGAATTTGTTACAGTGAGATTGTTCCAATAGGTTTCTTAGATGAGAACTTGAATCTGTCGTATAGATCATTAATTTTTTTTTTTAAAAGAGAGGAGGACAGTGAGAGAGAATCAATTTTTATTGAGTTTTTCACATGGCTTTCATTGCTCTGACACTTAGTTGTGTACATGGGTTGCTGGGGTTTGAACCCATGTACTTCTGCATGCCAGGCAAGCGCTGTGACCACCAAGCCACCAAACCAGTCCCTAGATCATTAAATTTTAATCTTCATTATTTTCAACATTGCCAGATTCCTACTCTTTATCCTAAAAGTTTGCCTTAATTGGATAAAGGGTAGCCTTTTTTTTCAATGACAGTACTAGGTATTAAATATGGGATCACTCTACCACTAAACTTTATCCTTGGACCTTTTATTTTTTATTTTGAGAGAGTCTCACTAAGTTGCTTAGGCTGCCCTCAAACTTGTGATCCTCCCATCTCAGCCTCCTGAATAGCCAAGACTATAGTTATACACCACCACACCCAGCAAAGGATTAGACAGATTTTTATAGGTTTGTGGTCTTGGTTCTGTTTTAAAAAATGTTTGTGCCTTCCCTGAATAAGAAGGAGTAAAAACATAGAAAAAGAGTGATTAAAACTTGGCATTATTTAAAATCATACTATGGATTGACTATAGAAAAGTTATTTGTAGTTTTATATCACACAATTTCCTAACTTGTTTACTAGCTGACACTGAATAAATGTCTAGTCAGAGGTCGTAGGGAGCTGTGTCAAATAGATACTATCTTATTTTTAAACAGTTGTCAGTAGTTCTGAAAGAAATGACAAGTTTTCATTTGACAACATTTCATTCAGACTTCTTTGAGACATGCTGTTTTTAATTTCTTAATGTTGAAATTATTTTCTGTTTTAGGGTCTGCCCTTGATAAAATAACAGCAAGTTTATGTGATCTTAAATCAAGGCTTGACTCAAGAACTTGTGTAGCACCAGATGTCTTTGCTGAAAATATGAAGCTCAGAGAAGACACTCATCACTTGGGTAAAGTGTTAAATTGTGTTTAAATAAAAGCCTATTGGAGGACTGTGGTAGCATGAAACATGCAATATATAATATAAGGATATCAAGGCTAATGTCAGTGAAAATTGTAGGGAAATATGAAATTTCTTTAGTTTTATTCCCATCATAACTAATTTTTAATGTCCTCTGCCTTCCTTTTAGCCAACTATATTCCCCAGTGTTCAATAGATTCACTCTTTGAAGGAACATGGTACCTAGTTAGAGTGGATGAAAAGCATAGAAGAACGTACGCTCGACGTCCCTCTCCAAATGATGACACTCTGGGTGAAGGAGTAGGACTTGTGCATTCAAACACAGCAACTGAGGTAAATAAAGCTCATTGTGTTAGTCCTGTTTTTTGACAGGGTAAAAAGTTTCCACTCATCTCCCTTCAGGGTTTAGGGTTCCTAAGATTTAGCAACTTAAAGGAATGTTAGTAAAGAATAATTCAAAGCAAGGGCTCTGGAAGAAGCTTCCAGGTGTGTTTTCAAGTGTCTAAAGTACATGCTAAGTACAAAATGTTATTAACAATGCCAGAATTTGAAGGAAGATTGATCTAGAGAGAAGGCTTATTTGTGGCATGGGGCAGAGCAGGGATAGAGTGTTGAGTCCCTCACAACTCATCTCAGACCATCGTCAAGAAGTAATAGCTATGGCTTAAGTTCCTGTTATGCTAGGCACTTCATTTACATTTTTATTTAATCCTATAATAACTTCCTTGAGGTTTAGCAATGATACTATGACCATTTTGGAGATGAGGCTTCAAGAACTTGAATCACCTGTCCAGGATCGTAGCTAGTAAGTGGTGAAGCCAGGTACAAAACCAAGGACACTACAACCCTGAAGTTATGACTTTTTTTGCTTATCAAAACTTTGATAAATGTAGCCTTGCTTCTAGTTATTATACCAATTAAGTAGCAAGTCAAACCACCAGTGTTGCAAATATAAGATGTAACAAGTAAAATACTGTGTGATCTCCTTTTCAATCTGGATATATAGGTCATTGTAAAATCACTTCACCATAAGGTAAAGGAAGAATATTTAGTTCCTCCAGTGAATGGTATATAAAATGTGTATTAACATGAATGTCTCCAAAGGTTTCTTTTTAATAGTTTCTCTATGGGGACTTTAATTAGTACCATGATTCTTGGGGGGAAAATTATAATAGCCAATAAATATTTTATTTTCATTTTAGCATATTCCAAGCCCTGCTAAGAAAGTGCCAAGACTTCCTGCATTGGCAGCAGAACCCGAAGCAGCTGTCATTAGTAATGGGGAACATTAAGATACTCTGAAAGGCAAGACTTCGCAGTGTGTTTGGTTGGGGGTGGGGATAAGGGAACGGCTGGATGAAAGGGATGTCTGGGACAATTTTAAAGGATTACATGTTGCTCAAATTTTTATGTGACTGACACAGAGCCTAGCAAATTGTTGTGCTCTTGGGAAAGTCTCTTTGCCCAATTAGCTAACACGCTTCCTATTGTGGTCTAGCCAATGCTAAATGTACTCGAATGATGTTAAGGGCTCTGTAAAACTTTATACCTCTCCGGACATTTATATGCATGAAGTTTAGTTTTTAAAAATAGTATGAATCCTGTGCTTCTTTCAGAAGAAAGCAGAGGTACTAGACTCCAATTTAATTTTTTTTTTTTAATGTGTAAGAATTTTATACTTTGAACAAACAAGATTATTGAAAGTACCTGTGGTTTTTGAAAATTTTTTCTAGCTTGGGGAATGTGGTCTCAAAATGTGATATGCACAGATACTCTTTGAAAATGGCAAGACAAACATTCTTTTTCTAAGATTTCTAAATCCTAGAGAGGCAGTAAAGAGTCAGGACAGTAATACTGGTTCTGGGATACTGTCCAGGCCAACGGTGACAAAGGTTACAGTAATGTCCTGAACAGAGAGATGCTAGCATTGAGCTGAGCAGACTTCTGGCATAAAAAGCACGGTCCATTTGGGAGCTGTGACTGTAGCACTGGCAGCTGAGTGCTTAACATGGTGGACTGTGCTCAACAACATTGCTGTCATCAGAGGTGTGTATGAGGAAGCTTGGTGTTGCAATCCTTCTTTGCACCTTATTTTAAAGGATATGTGGAACATTTCTTTGATGCCTTTTTAAAATTTTAAACTGAAAAGGAAGGATGGAGCAGGGCATTATTAGGTTACTTATGCTTCAGTGTTATAAATTCAATTTATAGACTGACAACTTAAAATTGTGATATGAGTTCCTCTTTGTGTGTGTGAGAGAGAGAAAGAGAGAGTGAGTGAGTGAGTGTATTTGGGTCTTCTGTTTTTGTATCTGTTCAGTGAAAATAAGAAGAAGGTACAACCCAAGTTTTTATATAATCTGACCAGCCAAAAAGAATATTACACTTCAAGATCTGGAAGTAAGGTTTATAAAGCTTTTTCTTAGACATTCACCTTAAAAAAGGAACAACAAAAACTATCACATGGGATTAATAAAAAGATTGGTTAGAAAGTTTTATAGACGTTTTTGGTGCTGATCTATGACATGAGCCTTATAGATTGTAAAATAGAGATAGTTGGAACTAATGTACAGAACTAAATTTCTAAAACTTTATTTGCTATTAAATTCTGTGAAGTTTCAGTTATCAAAAATAATATCAAATGTAATGTTTCAGATTGCAAGCTAATACGTAATGTAGTGTTTGTAAGATACTCTTGTCTAATATTAACTAGTGGTATTTTGATTTGTACAGTCATAATTTGTTAAAATGACTTCATTTTAACATCCACTGATGTAGATTAATAATGTAAGTTCAGATTTAAAGAATGGTGGGGAAATGGTGCATGTAATACTTTTGCAAGTATTGGGAGTTCAGTATGTTTCAAAAAGAGTAATTTAATGTTTGGGTGCCAAGAAATGGGTTTTCTCAAAGTCCATTGCCGGCAATGGGCAAGCCTGGTAACATTGGCACAGAGCATTAACCATACACCTTATTAATGGTGAGGTGAATAACTTTGAAATAAAGTTTTAGAGAAACATTTCAGATATTTGAGTATTCTTTTTCCCTTCTCAACTAACAACTTAGGCAACAAATCTGCTAATATGCTATTTTTAAATGTGAACATTCATTTCAGTTCACTCATTCCACAAACACTTGAAACCTAACATAAGCAAGGCATCTGCTTATTCCAGAAATAAAAAACTGTACCAGATATCTTGTCTTTAAGGATTTATTTGTGTAGTATGGAAGAATTTATATTGATAAGTCTTACACTTCCAAGAAATTAATTCCCAAATTGGGCGGTAAGCAGGTATAAAGTTTTGCAATAAACATTTATTCAGTGTGTTACTGTGTTTTCCTTAAATTAAAAAAAGAGTCATGCCTGGATTCAATGCATTGTAATAATTGTTTTATTTTCTGGGCCAGGATCCTATCTCTAGGGGCCAGTGCTCTCTGGTCACCTATACATTCTAATATCCTAATTAATAGGGCTTTAAGAATTCTGTCCTTCCCTGTCTCCTTCATGGAATTTGTGCTTTCTTATTTATGCAGTTTAATTTTGCCTTCTAGGTTTTTAATTTTATGAACATAGTACTTTTGAGATTGATGCTAAATGTCAGTCATATTTGATCTTCCTGTGACTTAGTTGAAACACTTCATCTCTTGTCTCCTGAAAATACATACGCACACCCTCTCTCTCTCCCTCCTCCTCCTCCTTCTCCCTACTCCTCCCCTCTAGTGGAAGTCAATGGAGCAGAGAATATAGCAAGATCTTTAATTTTAAAAAATGTAATCTTGACACAACCCTTTCTTCAAATTTTCCAGGAACTGTTCTTAAGTTATAGACTTAATTTTTTCTTGATTGGTAGGTGAAAAAGCTGACCTGCTAATTCTTTCTCCAAAAACTATTTCTATTTATAGGTAGTAATATGATGCTGAAGATAATGAAAATTTCCATATGATCTTTTAAAGCAGGATTCTAGTTTATAATAATAAACAATGCATTTCCTGGGCTACTTACTCAGTAGTAAGCACTTTTTGTTCTATGTATCCTATGGGAGCTGGTCCCCACCACACTGATGAAGGCTTAATATGTTTTATCCTCTCTGCCTTTTCTTCCATTCCTCAAACATGTCACAGTTTCTTCCAACTTTAGTGCCTTTGATCTATGTATGCATCAGAAACCTTGGGCCACTTCAGATCCTCTCTGCTCTGCCTCTATGTCCACTAATTCCATGAAGGTTCTCAGAATCTGATAGCTTGCACCTCTCTGTGGATTCTTGCTACATGCCTTCTTCTTTGATCTCACTGGAATCTGAATGTTATCTTGTGTGGAAAGATGTGATTAAGATTTAAATCCTTGAGGTGGAGAGATGATCCTGGGACTGGCAGAAGCAGCTCATTGTTCCTTGCCCAAAAACCTCGCCTAGCCTAGTGAAGCAGATCCCTATACGATGATTGGCCTCCACCAGGTTCTCTTTCAGTGCTTTCATGGTTCTCTTAAACCAAGAAGCAAAGTTAAGTCTCAACATAGCCTAACTGGAGAAATGCAGTCCACTCGCTAGGTATAAATAATATAGACCTGGTTAATATGTACTGTCAGAAATCCAGGGGAAATGTGTGTGAATTGATTTTGAGAGTGTTGGGTAAAAGGTGGAAGTGAATGGAAGAGTATAAGGCAGGATAAGAGGTATCATGGGCCAGGTGTGGTAACAAACACCTAAAATCCCAGCAACTCAGGAAGCTGAGGCAGGAAGACTGCAAAGATTGAAGCCAGCCTCAGCAATTTAGTAAGACCCTGTCTCAAAAAAATAAAAAGGGATGGGGATGTAACTCAGTGATAGTGCACCCCTGGCTTCAAATCCTGTATCCCCTCCCTAGATGTTATGGGAATGTTGTCTTTTAACTTCGAGTAAAGGACACCTGAAGCTGGACCTGTTATATTGCTGGGTAGCTACTGGGGCTTGGACATGATTGTCGCAAACAGTAAATGAGATGGAGATGGTTTAACTACTTTGGCAGTGTTGAAGAAAAGGTTTGGGAGTTTCAGGAGGGGGGAATATTAGAATGGGTTTGTTACGTGAGACCAAGCAGCCACCTTGCTCCCTAGGAGAGGACATTGCCTTTCCTGAGGCAATACAGGCTGCTGGCAGGTGTCGAGAGGAAATGCTGCACGCTGTGTTACAGTGGAGGATGAGGGTGCACACTGCTGGTCTCTGTTGTAGCTACCATGCCAGATGTATCTTTGCTGGCATTTGATAGGCAGCTGTTGATTTGGCAAAACACATTCTTCTCAGATTCCATCAGAAAGGAAGATCAAAAGCAGTTCACGTTACCCTGGGATAGACAGTGATTCTTATGTACTCTATTGCCCCACAGTGATGTTAAACTTCCTATTTTGTGTCACAGTGTAGTCTAAAAGAACCCTGATCATGTTGACATTCTGCAGAACATTGTGCTGGTCCACTGCACTGTGTGGCATGCAAGGTAAATTTGTGACAAGTACTCAAGTTGCCCCAGTTACTCATGTGTGCGTGGTAAACTGCATGAACAATCGGGCATGTCACATCGATAAAGTGTTCTAAGAGAACTAATGGTCTGGTTCATATCAAGATATGCCTTCTATGATTAAAAAAAAAAATCTTGCACTTTCCACCCCTTAGCACTATTTAGTACATCTCTGGATTCTGGAGGCACCCATGTTGCACATGGTATATTCTTCCAATCTGTTTATCAGGACTGCCATCTCACAAAAGAAGATCACAGCAGTTTCAGACTTTAGCACAAACTGATGTGGCACTCAGGCTATGTGCATGGTGGTTAAGAATACTGTGTGAGGGGCTGGAGCAGTGGCTCAGCAGTTTCGGGCTTGCCTGGCAAGCACGAGGACCTGGGTTCAAACCCCAGCACCACGTACACAACTAAGTGTTGGAGCAACTAAGGCCATGTGAAAAAACTAAATAAAGTTGTTTCTCTCTTTCTCTCTCTCTCTCACTGTCCCTCTCTCTTTAAAAAAAAAAAAAAAAAAAAGGAATACTGTGTGAAGTCTCTGGAAAGCCCCAGCAGAAAAGGTCAGCACCACCCTGTGAGATCCTGGAGTAAGACCATGCCTTCTGCAATAGCTGCTCAGGCTCCTGGTGAACTACTGGGCCCCAGAGGAGAATGTGCACCTGATTAAGGGCTACCAAGAAATTAAACAAAGAGTACTGTTAGCCTACAATATGGGCATTACCAGATTCACAGAGTCATAAATTCGGATGACACAGTATCAGTTCATCCTCATTGTAATTGGCATCTGTTCAGGAAACGGGTTTGTCTTTATTGTCTGCAGTGTGTCCTCTAATACAATCAAGCTAAGACTAAGAGAATGCTTGGTTTGTTGTCATGATACCACACATCATATTGCCTCAAAGCGGGCAGGAGCGGTGGCTCAGCAGTTCTGGTGCTTGCCTGGCATGCATGAGGGCATGGGTTCAAACCCTAGCACCACGTACACAACGAAGTGTTAGAGCAATGAAAGTCACATGAAAAACAGTAAAACTGATTCTCTCACTGTCCCTCTCAAAAAAAAATTGCCCTAAAGACCACTTTTTTTTTTTTTTTAAATAATGGCAGTGGGGCAGTGGGCACAGGACCACAGAATCCCTTCATCTTTATACCTCAATGGGAAGCAACTGCTATAAACAGAACAATGGAATGACTTAGCTAAGGCACCAGATACTAGACAGCGACCTACAGTTGCGGTGCTGTCCTCCAGGACTGAGCACACATGCATTCGAAATGGCTAATATATGTCCCCCAACCTTAAAATACACAGGTCTGGGAACCAATAGGTAGAAGTAGAATTGACCCATCTCACCATCACAGTGACTTTTCCTACAACCTAGCCTTGACTAGAGGTTTTAGTTCCTAGGGTCCAGGGTGATGTTTCACCATGGTACCCAGTAAGGGTTCTAGTGATTAAAACCTATGACTATCACATGATCACTTTAAGCTCCCTGTGCCAGTCAAGCCAGACAAGCAAGCAAAGGAAGCGGTAGTATACTGGTGGGGACTGTCGATCCTGATTATCAGAAGGGCTGAAGAGGAATATGTCTAGAGCCCAACAGGTTCACTGGCATGTCACTTTGGGCTAAAGATAACGATGCACAGTGTCAGCAGTTACAGGCTGATAAGGACAAGGCAACCGAGACTCAGAGCCTTTGATGATGAAGGTCTGAGCCATGCTAGTCAACCTAGACCAGCTGAAGTGCTGGCCAAAGGTGAGGAAAAATTAGAATGGACAATTCAAGAGGGAAGTAGGAGTCCAATTATCGCCTCAGGACCAGCTTCAATAATGACTCTGGCTTGGAGGGAGGGGGTCTCAAATATTGGCCCCTCACTTGCAGCATCAACATCACCTGGGAACTTGTTAGCAATGCAAATTTTTGCCCACCCCCTAGATGTACTTAAATGTGCTGAATCAAACTCTAGGGGTGCAGCCTCACAGTCTGGTGTAACAAGCCCTCCAGATGATTCTGATGCCCTAGAGCTTAAGTGCAGCTCCTACTAACCTACTGCATCAAGTCCTTACAGATGCACCCCTCTGAAAAGCGCACTTAACAAATGGGGATCCGCGTGGAGCATGGGGTGGGAGTGGGCTGCATCAGCTTCTGTGAGCCACTTCAGTTCCTTCCCACCGTGCTTCCTCCAGCCACTAGACCAGACACGGCGACCATTTGCCACACAAGTTTAGACAGCCTCACGCAGGTCCTATTTGGCTATCCCTTGTCTCAGGCTAATGTTATGTACCTCTTCCTGCCCCAAAGCTTCTCTGACACACACATAGCAGTATAAAATGCAGGGCTGGTGACACCATTGGTTACCAGGATCAGTGATGGGCAGGAACCAATGGTTAAGTGCTGTCCTCTTTCATACCCTAGGCGGATCCCTGAGGTCTGTTGCAAAAAGCTGCTCAGAGGATCTGCGGGACTGAACCCCAGTCACAGGTACCACTGGCCAGCTTAAAACTCGATAATGTGTCTTCACATTGGCTATCCTTCCTGCTGTCCCTCACTCCAGTGCTCTGGGATCACTTCCCAAACTACTCTAAATAGAAGCCTATTGCTTCTCGGATAAAACCCCAAGCTGCCCCAAAAGCTCTTGGCATTTTACAATAGTCGTGTATGCTGCTTCTTTAGCTCTCAGAGACCTAATCCAAAGTAGCAAACTTCTACTATGACATCACCCTATTTGAATTTGAATAGCATCTATTGCTGTTTCATGTTTTCCTTTTTTAAAAAGATAGTTGGTGCCTTTGTCCAAATATGCCGAATATGCCAGCCTATCTTATTCTTTGTCATTTCATCAGCAATTTAAACAGGACCTGGCACATAACTGGGGACTGAATAAATATTTCTTGATTAAATGAATGAATGCAGTAATTTGTGAATAAGACAAGATCTCAGATCAATCCAGAATCTGGGCTAATAGACTGCTTGGAGGAAAAAAATGCATACCTCAAATTTAAATTTATTTAAAAATTACAAAAATGTCTCCACACAAGATGTCCATGAAAAAATTCAAAAGCAGCAATGATGATCTTAGTTAATTACCAGCAGTCTGATGTAATTTATAAAATTGAACAAAATTTGGATGTGTGTCTTATGCCTCTGTAGACACGGGACCCTTTTTTAAGGTCTCTTGCTTTAGGGTCTGGTAGTATAATTACTGGGACACTTTCCAAAGCCTTTTTCCTTTGCACTCTATGTAAAATGATTCTGTAGACGCCTGTGATTGAACTTCGAGCATCTCTCCCTTGGTTGTTTCGAATGTGCTCTTCTGTGATACCCAAATGTTCTAAAGTGCTTTTCACCTCGTTTTCTTCTTCTTTGAGGATGCTGGTTTCTGACAAATGTTTGGGATCCAGTTGGAAAGGTTCCAAAGGGGTGGGGCATGGCACCCCTTGCATCCATTCATTGTTCATGATGTAGTTGATCCCGTACCTCTCCGTGGGTATGGGCTGAAGGACTCCTCGGATGAGTCGGTGGCAGGGCTCTGACACATGTGGGGGCACACTATAGGTGCCCTCCAGGATGCTCTTCTTCAGTTTGGCCACAGTCTCTGCCCGAAATGGCATTGTGCCTGTCACCATGAAATACAAAAGCACCCCCAAGGCCCAGATATCCACATAAATACCAACATAATGCTCATCTCGGAAAAGCTCAGGGGCAGCATAGGGAGGAGATCCACAGAAGGTGTTCAGCATTTCACCTTTTCTACTTACTGTGCTGAATCCAAAATCGCCCACCTTCACGCAAGTAGTACTCGTATAGAATACATTCTCTGCTTTCAGATCCCTGTGAATAATCTGGTTTTCATGCTGTGGAAGAAGACATGGTGGGGGAAAGTAAGTTTCAAAATAAAATATCAAAATAAAAAAAGTGTCAGTTGATTTAAAACAGTGAGGTGATGGTGGTGTGATAACAGAAATTCAAAGATCAACTTAATCATGTTAGCACACCCTGTCATATAACCTTTAGCCCAAGGTTACACCTACACCTCCTAAACAGACCAAAGGTTCCATTCTTCCATGGGGCAGGGTTTGGAGTTCGTTCCACTCATGTGGACTTTGGAATCTGTCCCAGATATAAGATCCACATCTTACAAAACTACACATTTGCAACACAAGTCCTCCTTAGTTACTGAGTCTTGACTGGGTTTTTCTGATGGAGTGATCTTTTGACTGGGGCCAAGAGCAGGAAGGAGTGGAGCCCTCCTCCAACTTCCTAGCCAGACTCCTTTATTTCTATACAATTTAGTAGAAGGGAGAAGGCTCCATTTGACTTTTCTAGCAACAGGTCCCACTGTGGGTTGTGACCGTGTGACTCCTCCTACCCTTGCACTCTGGAGCCAGGTAGATAATCTTCTCAAAACCCTTGACCTATTCAGTCCCAAGGGCTCTTGCAAAGTGGTTTAATGTTACTAGGCTTTGGAGCCTGACAGCCTGATCAATTCTAGGTTCAACTATACCAGCTGAGTGATATGAATGTCAATTTCCTTGTTTGTGAAATGCTATACCACTAACCACCTCATAAGACTGGTGTGAGAACCATATATGATGCTGTATCAACAGTGCTCAGCATGGTCCTTGCACATAAACAAGCTCAAAATCTGAATCTCTGTCTTTAATCTACCCTTCCTCTTTTCAGACACCAGATTTCTGGGAGAAATAGCAGGTTGTAGAGCTTCTAGACTCACGTCTACACCCTCAATTGGTGGATTCTCTTCTGCTCTCCCACCAGTTTACTAGTAGTAGATGTGCAAGTCGAGTTCCTCCTGTGTGCCCAGCAATATAGCCAACAAAAGAAAGGGCACAAAGAACCAGCTTTCAGAGGAAGTAGGGAGAGTGCAGATTTATCTAAAGAAATAATCAGAGAATAAGAATGACAATCAAGAATTAGGTGCTCATTGAAGGCAAAAAAAAGTCATTGTGAGCTGACATGAGACTGAAGCTAATTTTAGGAAAGAGAACTGATCTGGTCATGAAGTATGGGCAGGCTTTGGAATGTGAAACTCATTCCAAAGAGGAGAAAGGGCATCCTAGACAGGGTTGGGGTTGAAGATCAAGCAGCAGCAAAGAGACAGCTATTGAACATGAGGTTGGAGAAACAGATATGGCCAATGAGCACCTGATGTTCATTAGGCTACTCCGATTGACTCCTGCCAACTTCTGGAGAAGTCAGGAAGCTGTTGTGTCATTGGGGTTGGCTGCATATTGCTTAGGAGTCAAGAAGCATGATTCCAGCCGGACTTCAGACTTTCACAGAAGGCACTACTGTCTGCCCTTGCACAACTAAAGTCCCCCGGTATGCTTTAGTGATGACAGACTAAAGCCCCATGTTCCCAGTGCTGGTGGAATTGGGGGCAAGACTCAGTCCCTGCCCCTGCTTACCATGTGCTTCACAGCAGACACAATCTGGGAGAAGATGAGTTTGCTTTCTGGTTCAGAGAGCTTCCCTTCAGTGTTGATTTTCCCAAAGAGCTCCCCGCCCCCTGCATACTCCATCACTAAGTGGAGCTTGGACAGGGTCTCCACCACTTCATAAAGACGGATGATGTTGGGGTGGTGCAGTTTCTCCATGCTGGAGATTTCACGGGAGAGTAGCCTTTGGGTTTTCTGGTCTAACTTGGTCTTGTCCAGTATCTTAATGGCCACTTTCTCTGGAAAAAGAAAAAAGTCAAATAATGTGACAAGAGAAGTAGGTGTTTATAACTGGAAGAATCCTAGATGGGACCTTTTATTTTACTAGACATAGAGGTTGAATGGTGGTTCCCAAGTCCACAGAGCTTGTCAGTGGGAATGACAAAACAATTCTTTTTTTTTTTTTTTAAAGAGAGAAGGACAGTGAGAGAGACAGAATCAATTTTTATTGAGTTTTTCAAGTGGCTTTCATTGCTCTGACACTTAGTTGTGTACGTGGGTGCTGGGGTTTGAACCTGTGTACTTGCACATGTTGGGCAAGCGCTATGAGCCCTCCAGCCCTGACAAAACAGTTCTTGAGTTCAATCAGTGCTCCTTGCTTGGATCTTCGTGAGTATCCCCCACAGGTTTTGGTGCCAACTCTTGCCTCCCAAGAGAGTTTTCAGTTGTGATTTTTTTTTTTTTTTTTGTACCAGGGATTGAACCTAGGTGTGCTTAACCACTGAGCCACATCCTCAGCCCTTTTTATTTTTTATATCAAGATAGGGGTTCACTAAATTGTTTAAGGCCTTGCTTAGTTGTTGAGGCTGGCTTTGAGCTTGTGATCCTCCTGACAGCCTCCTGAGACTCTGGGATTACAGGTAGTTGTGATTTTTATCTGGTTTAAAAAAATAAATCAAATCTCCTTTGTTTAGGTCAGAGAGCCCTTCTTGATCAGACCTGCTTATCTCTTCAGTCTCGTTGTCAACAATTCTGTCCATCATCCCCAATTTCCCATGAACCTTTTAGTCCAACCACTACAGAATTATTTGTTGTTCCCTGAATTGACAGACATTTGTGCCTGGAAACTTTCCTCTACTTGGATTATTCTGTCACTTCTTTCCTCAGGTGTTCTTTACTCAGAGACAGTCCTTCAAGGTTAGCCTCAGAATTAACCTGTTCCAGGAAGTCTTCTAAGACACCCATGTTAGGATGACCACAATGCCAGATTCTGTGTATTCAGAGCTCTGGTGTACTTACAGTACGCTAGCCTATGACTGCTGAGTCCCCATCTTTCCACCTCTCCCTGCATGCACTATGCTTTATCTGACTTTGTCAGAGCCTGGTACATATCAGGACAGCAGTACTCAATATTTACTGAGAGTTGGTGAAGGCAAGAGGAAACTGACTGGTGGGAGGATTCATTGGTACAATGGTTCTAGATTGTAGTTTGTTATTTTTATTGAAACTCTTAAAGATAGTCACACAATTTGATGAAGTCATTTCACTTTTAACAATTAATCTTAAATAAATAATCCAATACATATGCAAGGATGCATGTATAAGATTATTTCTGACACTGGAAACAGCTTAAGTATCGAGCAAGAGATGGTGAAATTGATCAACTTATGTTATGTGCTTGTACAAATATGTAGCAACAAATCCAACTATTATGTATAATTATATAATGTGCCAATAAAAATAAAATTAAAAAGAGATATTAAAGTGTAGCTCACTTATCTTTATAGTAGCACATGATGTTGATCTTTATCTATTGATATGAAAAGATGTTAACTATACAAAAGAGGAAAAAATACAAATATGTATTTGCGTAGAAAAAATCTGTCAGGGTAGTCATCAAAATATTTAGAACAATAATTTTCTTTCTTTTTAAGAGACAATTTTATTTAGTTTTTCATGTGGTTTTCATTGCTCCAACACTTCATTGTGTACGTGGTGCTGGGGTTCCAACCTATGTCCTTGCATATTCCAGGCAAGCATTGTAACTGCTGAGCCACCTCTCCTGCCCCTAGAAGAATTATTTTCTAATAGGAGAAGTAAAATTTAAAGGTTTTCCTTTAAATTTTGTTTTGTATATTAGTATTTTCTAATTTTTCCACAATACAGATTGATTGTATAATAAAAATGGTTATCGTTTGAAAAAGAATGAATTTCATTTCCTTGATAAAAATCATTACTTTTTGGTTCAAACTGGGACAGACTTTTTATTAGATAAAAAAGAAGTTACCAGGGTTGGAGCAGTGGCTCAGCAGTTATGGTGCTTGCCTGGCAAGTGTGAGGATGTGGGTTCAAACCCCAGCACCACATACGCAACAAAGTGTCAGAGCAATGAAAGCCAAATGAAAAACTAAATAAAATTGATTCTCTCTCTCTCTCTCTCTCTCACTGTCCCTCTCTATCTCTCTTTAAAATAAAAAAGAAAAGAAAAAGGAGTGACCAGGTAAGTTAATAGAACAAGAGCACAGAGTACCTATTTGACCTATTTCCAAAATGACTACTATAAAGAACTCCATATAGATGCCACTGACATCGACGACTGAAATAGATGCCACTTGTTCAAAAATGGGAGTGTTATCAGTACATTAAAGAGGGTCCATCCTAGGACTGAGGTGTAGCTCAGTAGTAGAGCACTGGCCTTGCATGTATAAGATCCTGGGTTTGATTCCCCACACCCCACAAAAGAAGGTCCACTTGGACTTCTGGAGTTGAAAGAGGCAGGGTTCACCGGTGTCTGCTGTGGCCAGCACTTCCTTGGTGGAGGCAATCCTGAGCAGAAAGGGGACAAATATACAGGAGCAAAGCACCCAGGGCAATCAGCCCCAGGAAATGGACCTCCAGCATCAATCCTCGGCATCCTTCCTCCTTGGGCAAATCTTTCTACTTTTCAGTCTTTAGGGTTGAGTTTCCCTTCAGTGTTTACCTGAAACGGAAGCTTCTCCTTGTGTGTAGCCTGTTGGGTGAACTGTTATTTTAAGAACTAGAATAATGAATTCCATCCTTTGATCTCACATATTCCCTGTGGAAACGTCTGCTCCTTGGTTTTCCCCATTGCTGGCTCAGATCTGTTACAGCACCGTCACAGCTTGCTGCCCCTCACCTCCCTGCAGCTGCTGTGCACAGTTCCACATGGCGTAGGTGTTCAAGGTTCAGTTGGCAGTGGGTGGCAGGCCTGCCTTTAACACAATCCTAGTTTCCTTTTCCTTGCTCTTCATCTCCTTTTCTTTTTCATGGCTTTTAGCAAAATCTCCCCTCATGGCCCAGGATTAAAGTGAGACTTTAATGCTTCCTAAAATGTTGCTCCCTGGAAGCCTCGATCGCCTCACTTCATGTTAAATCACATTATACCCATGCCTTTTAGCATGACTGCATATTTAAAAGTCCTTTTATTCCAAAGTGATGCTCAGTGGTAAAACTGCTGCTCCACAAAGAACTAGGTCTACAAATCTACACTTTCAACCCACGCCCACTGAGCACTCACTGTGCACCAGGCACATGCACTGGGAAAGATACATTCTTACCATACGGTGAGAAAGACTTTGAAAAAGAAAAACTCCTTAAGACATGTGTGGGAGATACCAGGAAGGGATATGGGTAAAGAATGGAAGGACCGGGGCTGGAGCGGTGTCTTAGCGGTTACGGCGCTTGCCTGGCAAGTGCGAGGACGCAAGTTCAAACCCCAGCACCACATACACAACGAAGTGTCTGAGGAATGAAAGTCACATGAAAAACTAAATAAAGATTGCTTCTCTCTTTCTCTCTCTCTTTAAAAAAAAAAAAAAAAAAAAGAATGGAAGGACCTCCTTAAGTAAGGACACTGAAGTTGATCAAGAGGTGAAGGGGGCTGGGCATGGTGGCATGCACCTATAATCCCAGTGGCTCCAGAGTCTGAGGCAGGAAGATCACAAGTTCAAGAACAGCCTCAGCAACTTAGGGAGACCTTGTATCAAAATTTTAAAGCTGGCAGGGGGCGGCTTGCAGTTTGGCTCAGTAGTTAAGCCTCCCTGGGTTCAATCCCCAGTATACAAAGAAGGAAAAAATGCATTGTGTAGAGAAGCTGCCTCCAGGGGATCTGAGATGGTCCTTCTGGACATACAGCTGACCTAAGTCAACCTTATAGTGAAAGGCTGAGGGAACAGTCACGACGTCCTCTTCTCCTTCCACTGTTTCCCTGCAACGGCTCTCCGGAGATCACAGTCAACTGAAACCCAGAGGACTAAGAAGACAGTGTAGTCTGGGTCAGAAAGCAGGGTGAGGAAGGGTAGGAAATGGATCTGAAGGGTAGGAGGGAAGATATCTGGCATGGTGGGCTTGGGGAGAAAGTGCTGGTACTGGGTCGTACCCATAGTTTGGGAAAGATTTTTAACACTTTTCCTAGAGCTTGACTAAGAGTCATCTGGAGGAAAGTAGAGGAAGGGCAATAAAGAGAGGTTCTAAAAGCACGGGTGCATAGAAGTGAAGACCCTGATACCTTAATACTTCATAACTTAATACTTAATACCTCAATACTTAGGCAGTCAGTGTAGGCAGAACAATGTGGGTCAATAAGGAGAAAATTAACTGATGGTCATCTTTCCTGAGAGGGCAAAGAGCATTCCACTGCCCTAAGTAAGCAGAGGTGGATATCAGCTTCACATCCCCTTCACTAACAATGGCGATCCAGAAAGGGACTCCCTCTGTTAATAAAGATGCCTGTGGCCCAGGATCAAAGACTAGCTCAGACAATCAAGGGAGAACTGGTTTTTTCCTTTAAGGTCAAATTGACATCCCCCAGTGCTAATGAGAAGGGTCCAGCAAGGTGGCTTGAAATGCAAACACCCTTCTGCTAGCCACATTCTTTTTTTTTTTTTTT
>PVKS010011520.1:0-20885 GCA_004027875.1 Aplodontia rufa | reverse complement strand
CATTCTTTTGATGCCTGAGGTACAAACCCAAGGCTGGACCAGAATTCCCCGTGCCTGTGTCCTACGTACAGGGGCAGGGAAGCAATGACCAATCCAGGAGAGGATGTCATATAAAAAGGGCAAACCTCACTGCCTCATCAGCTCTGTCCCCTTTCCCCACTCTTGGGGAAGTCTTCTCTTTTCCCTATGCTTTATTTTCTATAAAATAAAATCCATCTACTATGCTTGCTTCTGTGTCCCTCAGTTTCATTTTTCAACTCTGAGAAGACACAAACCCAACATCCACAAAACCAGCATCAATGTTACAATCTTTTCTGATATTACAAGACATTGCTGAACACTAATCCAATGTATGTATATTTATTTATAAATTATGTGTATATTACTAACATACATCTTAAATATGCATCATCACTGAAATAAAAAAGAAACAAATAAAAATGGAAATACTAATTCCGCCCCCCCCTGTTCCATTGAACCATCTTGGGCACCCCTGGGGAATGGGGTATGATCTACTTTGGAGATCATTGCCTTGAAGGAACTGAAAGAAGATAGTAAGACTGGCAAATGGGGATGAAGGAAAATATAAGCTGAGGCTGGAGATTGGCCAGGGTCAAGGTCTTGGGAGTCACATTCAGGACCTCATTTAAAGACAGTGGGGCATCACTGGAAGGTGGTAGGTAGGGCTGAATGATCAGGTTGGCATTTTCTAAAAGATCACTCTGCCTGCCGTGGGAGGAATGATGTAAGTGTGGATGAAGGGGACAAATTACAGTAGTTTTATCCAAATAGTCAAAGATGAGATATTTAGGAGAAAATATCAGTAAGACCCAGTGTTCGGCTGTTGGGGGCTGAGGAAAGGTCCAGGATGTGTAGGTTGAGCAATGATGAGGATGGGGGGTCCTCACTGGAGGAGGACCTTACCTACTGCCATCAGAGTTTTGCACTACCTCAATTCCCTTGCCCCTCTCTTCCCTTGTTGGGTTCACTCAGCTAAACCAGAAGCCTGGCTAGATTTAGCTCCCCACCTGCTCACTGCCTGCACCCATGCAGCTGACTATGACAGCTTGTCTCACTTTGCACTTACGTCACTCACTTCCGGTCACACATATTGTACCTCCCTAGACCAATAACCTCTACACTTTGAAATGCCTCTTTAATGGCTTCTTCTCTGGTCAACTTTTCTCCTGCCCCCTCAAGCATAACCAAAGACCTTGCTTCTGACTTTGAGTAAAAAAAGCAACAGGAAAGAATTTTCTCCAGTTGTTCCCACCATGTCTTCCAATCTACATAAATCTGTGCCTGTAAATTCTGTCTTCCTTCCCATTATATTGAATGAATGGGTCCTGCTCCTATCTAAGGCTGAGCTAAGATTCCTTAACATGTTGCATGCATTCCATCCTCTTTCTACTCAAGATCAATCCTCTAAACATTTTTCATCTCTCCTGCATCAACTTTCCCCTTTGTATTAGATCATTTCCATTAGCACACATTCACGCTTTCACTCATCTTTTAAAAAAAAAAAATCTTCCCAAAGTAAACACAAACATGTTTACCAAAAGACTTGTGCTAGAATGTTCATAGCAACTGCATGGTCTGAATGTGTCTCCCAAAATCCATGTGTTGGGAACTCAATCTCCAATGCAGTGTCAGGAGGTGGGGCCTTTTGGGGAGGTATTTAGGTCATGAGGTCTGTGCCCTTATAAGTGTATTAATGCCACCACAAAAAGGACTTGCAGGAACGGATTTCTGTCTTGCCCTTTTGTACCTTCTACCATGGACATAGCAAGAAAGCCCTCACCAGGTGCCAAAGCCTTGATCTTGGACCTTCAGAGCTGTGAAAAATAGTATTATGTTCTTTATAAATTATTCACTCTGAATTATTCTGTCAGAGCAGCACAGAACAGATGAAAACCACATTATTCATCATAGCCCCAAACTCTAAACTACCTACATCACCAATTGTAGAATAAACAAAGAACAGTATATACAACCAATATACCAGAGGACATGAACAGGGAGAGCAGCCTCTGGCAGCTAGAGAAAGCCCAGAGACAAAGAGATGCAGAGATTGGCAGCTAAAGGTCAGGCCTGCATGTCCTGAAATGGTAAAGCACCAACAACATTTGTGCTATAATGTATAGGTGTGCAAGAAGTGTGCCCAACACAAGTTCAATACCGTGCTCTTGATCCCTGCCTGCCCACACAGGTGCCTCCCACAATCTCCCAGTTTCAGTAAATGCAAACTCTTGCTGTAGTTACCCAAACTCTTTCATATTCCATGTTCAATCCATCAGCAAATCCTGTTACCCTCTTACCTTCTAAATACGGCCAGAATCCAGCTACTTCCCAGCACTGCATGGCTCCCTCCTGGTCCAAGCAGCCCCTGGGTCCTGCCTGGGTTGTAGCAATAGGCTGCTAGCTGACCTTTGCTTTTCTGCCTTCAATACCTACAAGTCTATCTTCAACACAAGTAAGTGCTCAGCAAATATTTACAGAGTGAATGATTTCATTCGATCATTGCAAGAAGCCAGGGTATTAGCATCACAGTGCACACTACATGCTGCTTGTCCACCTACCATTGTGTCCCACACCTCCCATGTTAGAATCTCCAAACCATGATTTCTCCTGGCTGTGGAACCCACTGCCAGTGTCTAGCTTTAAATTACTTGAGATCCCGATATCACTGGATCCTCTAAATTGTTTCAAGTTCTTAACAGAATAAATAACACCATGATGCACATTTTGGATTTATAATATTTCAAATATCAGGCTTATTTTTAGGATAGATTCCTTAAAGTCACAACTAACCATTTTTAAAGTAAAAGAATACAATTTTAAGTTACTATTTAATGACTATATTCAAGAAGAGAGATCACTTTCTTAAAACCAGTGGGTCTTCTTCACTAAACTTTACTACAGACTGAGTTAGTTCTAGCCCTGTCCTCCTGGAGATGACAGCTCAGAGCACCTACCACAGGGTACCTCCCTGTGCTGCTCCCTCTCCAAGTTCCTCCCCACCAAACTGGGCTTTCTTGAGAAGTTAGTTATGAACTGAATTTAACACATATTTGTTGAGTGTTTAGTATTTATAATGCATGTGTGGAGGCTTCTAAGTTTCAATATGATGCTTTATCTGATGCCAAGGAGATTGTAAGGTTTTTTACTATACCTTGGATTTTATTAAATGTCAGTCATGATCTCCATGTGTGTCTGAGTAAGAGCTTCTGAATCTTTTCTCTCAGGTCCATTTCTTCTCCTGCAATTTCCTCTTCACTGCTAAACCATTAAAACTAGAAGCATGGGTGTCAACACTTCTCCTTTGTTTCTGCCTCTTCTTATTCATCTAATTGATCACAAGATTCTCCAATATTCTAAACATTTTTCAAATGTTTTCCCTTCTCTCCACCCTCACTGTCACTCCGTAGTGGTAACGGACAGCTTCATTCATCTGGACCGTTGGACTAGTATTTTTTTTTTCCTGGCTTCTTTGACTCTTGTTACTCCTCAATTTCAATTCACCTTCCTCACCAAAATCAAATCATGTTAACCCCTCCTCTTTTTTTCTAAAGAGAGAGGGACAGTGAGAGAGTAAGAAAGAAAGAATCAAAAAAAATTTTTTTTTGGTTTATCATGTGGCCTTCATTGCTCTGATACTTCATTGCGTACGTACATGAAGCTGGGGTTCAAACCCGCATCCTCGCACAAGCCAGGCAAGCACAGTAACTGCCTCGAGCCACTGCTCCAGCCCCTAATCCCTCCTACTAATCTCTTGTTTAAAGCTCTTCAATGGCTTCCCAATGCCTAAGTGACAAAATTCAAATGTGCCAGAAGATTCTCTGTGATCAGGTCCCTGAGTACACCACCTACTTTTTCTCCCACTACCCTGTGGGCGCCACGTGCTCCCGCTCCATTGGATTAGTTTTAAATCTCCTAATAGCCCCCTGCATCAGCTCGTCCCTCATGTATTTTGCATCTTATCTGTCGATAAGAGAATTCCTCGAATTCTCTTTCCCCTCAATGTCTCCTCAAACCTCAAGACTTAGCGCAAACTATTCCTGCTCAACAGACTTTCTGCTTTCTGGACTCTGTCTGGCCCTGGTGGGCACAACCCTGATGCCTTCTCTGTGGTAACACTAATCAGTTATTTCCCGTCTCCATCAATCAGGCAAGAAGTAAAGTCCAGAACAAAGCATGTGCTCAGAAGATGTTTATTATACATTGTTTTTTTTAAAAAGGAATGAGTCAGCCAATGAATAAATAAACTGAAAGGGGAGAAGAAAATCCTAGAAACATGAAGCAAGAGTAAGAGGGAGGAGGAGGTCAAGAAGGGAGGCAGCAGAGAAAAGCATTGTCACCTGTTGCCCCTTTTACTTTTGTTGGTGACAACAGATGGAACATAAAATATTCAGAAGCTGAGCACATCATCTCTTTTAAGAAACTGCCCATCAGCCTAAAAGCAGCTCATGATGACTCGCACCCTGCCCTATCCACTTGCAGGACCCAAGGGAATTTGAGCCGGTAGCCATAAAAATAAACTGCGGCCAGCAGAGGCCGTGCTAAAGCCTCTTTTTTTTTTTCCCCCAAGAGATCCAGAGCAGCTGGTGCCTTTTGTTTTTTAGCTGCTCCTGAAATGCTCTGCTTTCCTGGGAATTGCTTCCATCATCTTATCCAGACTGTTCATTTTCCTAGAAAACATAATGACAGTTCTGGACACATTGATTTTGTATCGGGTCACGTCTGTGTAAACCACTATCCACTTTTCTGTCCTCTTTCACGCACACCGTCCCATAACCAGAGGTGGCATTGCACCTTTGACAGCAGGCTACTCTGGCAGGTTAGGCGTGAGGTGAGCATGTCAACAAGGCCACACAAGACACCATCTGCAGAGCAGGGAGACGTCAGGCCCTCTGAAACTTAGGGGGACTAGCAGGAACTGAATTTTACAACATAGCAGACAAGAAGCCTTGGAACTCAGGTCACTATATAAATACCAATTGTGACTTCCTCACATAACAGCCTGTCCACGGAATGAGAGCTCTCCACCCTCGTGGGGACGGCTAGCTTCGCAGGTCACTGGTTCTGTGGCGGATGTGTCTGTCAACTTGATGACCTCTCTACTCTCCTCAGAGACGTTGCTCTGGACCTTGGGCTCTGCTGAGAGAGTAGTGGGCATATGAACCTAAGGACTGCAGCTGCCTTCACTCGAAGGTAGCCTGTCACCAGCTGTCCAGTGAACAAACATATTCTTTGAAACTTTGAACTGACCTAGAATGGAATTGGTGGGATGCAGATGGGCAATAAAGCTAACAGGGTTACATGAGGTGGGTCTGGGAACAGCCATTCTTGGCCATGATGTACATTTGAATGCATAAGAATAGAAAGTCACCCTGCACAAACAAATAGGATGGGAGATTCTTCACAGGGAGAAGAAATGAAAAACCATGAAGCTCCGGGGGAAAAGAGTAACATCTTGACTCCTGGCCCCACTTGCCTGCTGGGTCCATAGAATTCCCCCGCACACCTCGCAACCCTCTCCATGTGAGACGAGTGGACTTCTGTTCCACGAACCAAATGATGTCTGACTCGGGCCTAAATATCCTAGACTTCTTTGAAAGCATACTAAAACTGGTATTTAGCGACTACTTACCATGTGTTCTGCCGAGGCACATGGCAGATATTGTATAGGTACATGAATAGTACGTCTATTTGCTCCTTCAACAATTCCATGCAGATGACATATTTGCCTTATTCTGTACATGAAGCAAATGAGGCGTGGAATGGTGAAATCACTTGCTCAGGGTCACATGGCTGGAGAAAAAAGATTGGAATTCTACCCAGGTCTGGCTGACTCCAAAGTCAACACAAACCCTCAATATTGCGCTCCCTTAGGCCAAGCAAAGCCAGTGGCAGTTCCCTCCTAGCTACTGTCTGATTGGTGAGAAGGACAGGTAAAGGGTCAGCTGCAGGAAGAATCTGCACTGCTTTTGTGAGAAGTTTGCTATATTTTAGAGATGAAATGTCCCACAAAGATCCATGTGTTAAAGGCTTTGTCCCTAGCCCATGGTGCTATTGGGAGTTTGTGGAACCTAAGTTAGGTTATTTGGGACATGCTCTTGGAGTAGATACCAGGACCCTGGACCCTTTTCATTGATTCCGTCTTTATTTTTGCTGGCTGCTGTGAGGTGACAGTTTCTTCTGCTAAATGTTCTCTGCTGTGATGTTTTGTCTCACCACAGACCCAAAGATTATAGGGCCAAGTAATCATAGACTGAAACTTCTGAATCTGTGAACTAAAATAAACCTTTCTTCCTTAAAAGTGATTATCTCAGGTATTTTGTTATACTAATGCAAAGCTGACTAGCATGGTTATGTATTCCTATTGCTCCCTCATTATTTTCTGCTTCCTTGACCTTTCCACAGACATTTTGAGGGCAAGAACACTCCTTGGGAGTATTGTTGAAAGGAGGAAGAGTGTCCATAGGTATGAAGGAGGCAGCAGTACCTGACTAGCTTTGGCTAGCTAGTCAAGGGCAGAGTGTGAGAATTGCCCCCTCTATATTATGCTAAAATCCTGAGGTAGCCTCATGGGATGAGAAGAAAGCCCAGTTCTAAATCTGCCTCTGCCATGACCGTGGGATAGTCACTCTGGCCCTCCATTTTCTTATTTGTAAGACATGGAAGGCTGAATGATGTCAGGGTTTCCCAGAGAGGAGCCTTAACACTCTTGAAACATGAAATAATGCTAGGGCATGGAAACAGCCTTAAATAGCCCCAAATCATTATTCAGTGCATAAAAACACTGTTCTCATTTCAGTTCTCCCTGAATTCTAATTAAAGCAAAGAAGTGTCAGACTGGTTGCTAACACTTTTTTTTCCCAATAACTTTCTGTTACCCAGCAATTTTCCTTTTTTTTTTTTTTTTAAGAAAAAGGGACAGTGAAGGAGAGAAAGAATCAATTTTATTTAGTTTTTTATGTGGCTTTCATTGCTCCAACACTTCTCTGTGTATATGGCGATGGGGTTCAAATCTTCGTTCTCATGCACAGCAGGCAAGCACTGTAACCACTGAGCAACCATTCCAGTCTGACAATTTTCCTTTAAAACTTTTAAATTTGTTCACATTGTATTTATTTATACCATTTTATTATTATTCTATTCATATTTATTTTTAACCATGAAATTCTGAGCAAGCAATATTCGTTTTTCATTATTGTAATATTGTTTCCTTTTGAAATAAGTTTATTTAAGTAAAAAATAAAACTGTACCAATGATGCTATGGTTTGCTGAGTAGCTACTGTGTACCTCACATCTCACATGTGACGTTTCTAATTTTCCAACTACTCTAAGAATCATTAGCTCTAATTTATAGCTACGTCAACTGAAGACAAACAAGGTTAAGTAATAACATGAAGTCAGATGCTTGAATGAGGATTTGAAATACACTGTTTGGACCCTGAAGTCCATTCTCTTTTCATAGTCTTGCCCTGCTTCCTCTCCATTGGAAAACATCTGAACCCACAGTACTATGAGGCAGCTCAAAGCTGGCCAATCCAGTAGCCTTTGCTCAGAAGACGACCTCTGTGACCCTCTGCAGCACAGCCACACCTTTCTGAATTCCTCTCCTGGCAGGGCTTTGGCCAAATTCTCCTCTACCCTTCCTAATCATGTCTCCTAACTCAATCTCTGGCCCCTCATTTCCCCCTGGGGTTTTTCTTCTGTTTTCTTTTCTTTCTTTCTTTCTTTTTTTTTTTCATTCTTATTCTAGACCATTGAAAAGCAACATCTATCCTAATTAGATCTACTTTTCTAAGTGAGGATTCAATAGCTGCCCTTCAATTGGGGCACTGTGTGTTAAAACTTTTCAAAACATGCTTCTGACCAAGAGAGCTTACTTCTCAGAGTACACAATGAGAAAAATCATATGCCAAGATGTATGGGAAAAGATTATCACTGTACCATCATAAACACCAGAAAAACTTTAGAAATAATCCAAATACTAATCAATAGGAACCAAGTTAAGGAATTTATGCTGTGCTTCATAATAGAATTCATGTATTCTTCCTTCCTTCCTTCCTTCCTTCCTTCCTTCCTTCCTTCCTTCCTCTCTCTGTCTCTCTCTCTTCCTGTATCCAGGATTGAACCAGGGGCACTTAACCACCGAGTAACATCCCCAGCCCTTTTTTATATTTTATTTTGAGACAGGATTTCACTAAGTTGCTCAGAATTGCGCTATGTTGCTGAGACTGGCTTTGAATTTGGGATCCTCCTGCTTCCGCCTACTAAGTCGCTGGGATTACAGGCATGCACCACTACACACAGCTTCTTTTTTATTTTTATATTTTTTGGTACCAGGGATTGAACCCAGGGATGTTTAACCACTGAGTTTAACCCTTAGCATTATTTGTTTATTTATTTATTTATTTTGAGACAGGGTCTCTCTAAGTTACTTGGGGCCTCACTGAGTTGCTGAGGGTGGCTTTGAACTTGCAATCCTTCTGCCTCAGCTTCCCATCAAGGTATTCTTTAAAAGTGAGAGTATTAATATATGTTGGCATTGAAAAATATCTATATTTAATGGCATTGAAAAATCATGGTATTCAAAAGAAACTGAGGTTAACACGTGGAAGAAACATCTGCACCTTGCATGTTCACTGCACCTCTGTTCACAATGGCCAAGGTATGCGATCAACCTACACACCCACCAACGGACGAACGGATAAAGACAACATGGCATATACATATGAGGAAATATGATTTGGCTATAAAAAAGTAAGAAAATTGGGGCTGGAGCTGTGGCTCAGCAGTTATGTGCTTGCCTGGCATGCGGAAGTATGCGAGTTCAAACCCCAGCACCACATACACAACAAAGTGTCCAAGGAATGAAAGTCACATGAAAAACTAAATAAAAATTGCTTCTCTCTTTCTCTCTCTCTCTCTCACTGTCCCTTCTTTCTTAAAAAAAAAAAAAGAAAGAAAGAAAAAGAAAATTCTTTCATTTCCAACAATATGGATGGAGCGGGAAGGCATGATATTGGGTGAAAGAAGTCAATTAAAGAAAAACAAATACCACATATTCTCACTCATATGTGAAAGCTAAAATGCTTATCTCAAAGAAATAAATAATAATTACTGTTTACCAGAGCCTGAGAAGGATGTGTGAGAAGAAGGGATAGAGGCAGGCTGAAAAATGGGTCCAAGGGAAGGGTAGGGTGGTATAGAAGGAATAACTTATAATCTTCTATAGCATAGTAGAATGACTATGGTTGGCAACAGTTAATTGATTTTCTAAAAATAGCTAGAAGAGAGATCTTCTTCTTTGTCGTCTTCTTCTCCTCCTCCTCTTCCTTCTTCTCCCCTCCTCCTCCTCCTCCTCCTCCTTCTCCTCCTCCTTCTCCTTCTCCTTCTCCTTCTTCTTATCAAACCCAGGGTTTGTACAAGCTTGGCAAGCACTCAACTATGGAGCTATACCTGCAAGCCAGCTGAGAAAACTCTGACTGTTCCCAACCTAAAGAAATGATAAATGGGGGCTCTGGAGCAGTGGCTCAGCTGTTATGGTGCTTGCCTGGCATGCTCAAGGACATGGGTTAGTATCCCCAGCACAAGTACACAGCGAAGTATAAGAGCAACAAAAGCCACATGAAAAACTAAATAAAATTGATTATCACTTTCTCATTGTCCCTTTCTCTCTTAAAAAAAAAAAAAAAAGAGGGCTGGAGCGGTGGCTCAGCGGTTACAGCGCTTGCCTGGCATGCACGAGTATGCAAGCTCAAACCCCAGCACCATGTACACAATGAAGTGTCTGAGGAATAAAGGTCACATGGAAAACTAAATAAAAATTGCTTCTCTCTTTCTCTCTCTCTCAGTGTCCGTCTTTCTTTAAAAAAGAAAAAGAAAAGAAAAGAAATGATAAATGTCTGAGGTGACAGAAAGGCCAGTTACCCTGAGCTGGTTTATCGACATGTCACACTGTACCCCATAAATATGTACAATTACTATGTGTCAATTAAAAATTTTTTAAATATTTTTTTAAAACTCATGTAATTTTCCCCCATGGTATTTCGCATGATAGTGCATGCCTGTAATCCCAGCCACCTGGGAGGCTGAGGCAAGAGGATTGCAAATTCAAGACTGACCTGGGCAACTTAGTGAGACCCTGTCTCAAACTAAAAATAAAAAGGGCTGGGGATGTAGTTTTGCTATAGAGCACTAAGTTCAGTCTCCAGTACTGAAAAAGAAATCACAGTGTTTATGGAGCAAAAGTAAATGATCCCACTGATGTAGTTAAAACTACTATATATGTGTGTGTGTGAGTGTGTGAATACATATGTGTATGCACTTATATAGACATCAAATGCTAACTGGGATGTAAACCAACAGTTATTCAGGTATAAAAAGGTTGCTTTTCTACTGTCCCCACAGTGATTGCCATCTGTTTCCATGATCACCTCAATTCAAACCCTGGTCTGCCATCCTGCTCATGTCCCTGCCTGAGCACACAACTTGCCAGCAGACAGGTCCCCTGGGACATCAATGTTTTCCATCTCATGCCTGCCCTTTCTTCATATTTCCCTATTTATATTAGCATTGCTCTTCTTTTGGTTCACGTAGTCAAG
Organism: Aplodontia rufa; assembly: GCA_004027875.1. Lineage (NCBI taxonomy): Eukaryota > Metazoa > Chordata > Mammalia > Rodentia > Aplodontiidae > Aplodontia > Aplodontia rufa. The sequence continues at coordinate 10,268 of PVKS010011520.1, read as the reverse complement.
GAAGGCAACTTTATGGCCTTTTCCCATCCTTCCATTCTTAGTTCCGCATCCAGTTAGTTACCAACTGTGATGTTTAATTCTGGCAACTTAACTGGGCCAAGTGGTGCCCAGATTCGGTCAAGCATTATTCTGGATGTGTCTGGGAGGATGCTTCTAGATGAGATTGTTATGTGAATTGGTAGAATGAGCAAAGCAGATTGTCCTCCCCAGTACGGTCTTCTTCCAACCAGTTAAAGACCTGAACAGAAGGAAAGACTGAATAAGACAACTCCCCCTACTCAACTGCCTTAAGCTGGGACATTGGTTTTCGGGGCCTTCAGAGTTCAACTGAAACATTGGCTTTCGAGTCTTGGCTTTTGGACAGGAACTACTGTCCTTGGTTTCTAGCTTGCTGACTGCATATCTTGGGAATTCTCAGACGTCATTGTCATGTGATCCAAACCCTTACAATAAATCTCTATCCTTCTATCCGTATACACATACACGCACCCTGACCAGTAAACCAGTCCTACGGACTCCTCAGCATCACACAGCTCTTTCTATCTTAACTGCAGCCATCCTGGCCTGGGATCTCCTCCCATCTCTGTGAACTAACACCATTGCTTCCTGACATCTCCCTGCCTCCTGCATCTCTCTCTTCCCAACCTTCATTCTCACTACTATATGATTATTATTCCAAATGCCTTGTTCTAATCACAAAAATTCCGATGATTCTTCATTGATAAGAAAAGCAATCCAGGATCCATAGGACAAAGATCAAAGTCCACCATGATTCAGCCTCAACGTCGCTTTCCATTCCTTTCTCCCACCATTATCTAGTGTTTAGGGAAACTGTACTACACATCACCTCCCCATATTTATGCTTTTGCTCACTCTCTTTTCTGGCTACCCCCAATCTTCCTCTGTCCTCTAAAATAACTGCATGTCCAAACTCCTATCCCTCCTTGAAGTGGAGCTCAAATTCTGTCCCTACTGAAAGCCTTCCGCAATATTCCTAAGAGTCTCCTTCTTTAAACCTATGACTTTTCTCATATATTTTTCAAATTCAATATTATGTCTTCTTCTCTTCCCTTATCCTTGAGGGTGGAGAATGTATCCAATTTATTTTTTAAAGCCCCCAAGGCCTAATTCAATGCCTCTGTTTGGAGGTAGATGAATATTATCCCAAGTGAAATGAAATTTAAAAGTAAATGCAGCATTAAAGTCTGATACTATACTTCTAAACTGGATTCAGAAGACAAACGCAAAAAAAATACTATTTTATAAAATTGTTTACAGGGGGCTGGAGCAGTGGCTCAGCAGTTACGGCACTTGCCTAGCATGTGCAAGGATGCAGGTTCGAACCCCAGCACCACGTACACAACGAAGTGTCTGAGCAGTGAGGGCCAAATGAAAACATAAATAAAATTGATAAAAAAAATTGTTTACAGTACATGCAAGTCACTTAGGCAGTGTTTCTTAGCTCTGCATGTTCCTTAAAGTTACCTAGAGAGTTTTGAAATAATACGCATGCTAATCTCACCCCAGGCTAATTAAATCTGGGGTCTGGTTTATTGTTTTATTTATTTATTTTTCCTTCTCAAGTAATTCTGGTGTGCCTTCAAAGGTGAAAATTACAGGACAAAGGGATCTTGGTTTGTGTGTGGGAATGGGTTTCTGTTGATAAAGGGACTTCAGCTGATCTTTGGTTGTGCAAAGGCAAGGCAAGACTTAAGCAGCTCTGCAAAACAATACCAACAGTTAACATTTATGGAGCACCTACTCAGTCCTTCTGACGGGATATGAAGTAAGCACTGTTACTGGTTACATTTTATAAATGAATAATCTGAGGTTTAGAGAACTACTATAATTTACCCAGATAAGTAAGTAAAGTAGCCAAGATATGAAGACATGAACCCAGTCCTCACACTTCAGAGCAACACAGAACGGGATTTGGAGCTCCTGTGACTTGTGTGTGTATGTGCCAGCATGTGTGCCTGTTGGGGGCGGGTGATGCGAGCCTTTGTGTATGCGAATGAGGCTTTTCATAGAGGCCAAACACAGGGATTGGAAGGGCACAGTTTTGGGGATTGGGGAAAAAAAGAAAAAGAAAAGAATGAAAGCGGGGCTGAAGTGGTGGCTTGGCGATTACGGCAGTTGCCTGGCATGCGTAAGTACGCAGGTTCAAAACCCAGCAGCCACGTACACAACTAAGTGTCAGAGCTATGAAAGCCATGTGAAAAAGTCAATAAAAATTTATTCTCTCTCTCTCTCTCTCTCTCACTGTCCTTCTCTCTTTAAAAAAAGAAAGAAAGAAAGCAAAAGATAAGTGTGATGGAAGAAAAGAGGAACCTTGGGACATGATAGCAAGAGAAAGAAAATGACAGCAAGGACAGAAAATGCCATAGGGGACTCTTGGGAGCGTGTAGAGCCTATGGGCTTCAGACGCTATGGAAATAATGCTAACTTACAAGTGGTTTCTTCTTTCCTGTCTCCCTCCTGGCCTCCTTTTCTCAGGCTTCAGCCACGTTAGACATGCTTTGGGGAAGTACCCACATTGGGGTTGGGCAGCAATGGGGTGCTGGCCTCTCCATGCAGTTCCTCCTTGAGACCAGAGTGGTGGGAACTGCTGCTGGTCAGGATCCCAGAGTGGCCGATAGTAAAGCAAATGTGGCTTGAGGAACCCAGCAACGCTGAGAACAAGTGCAAGGTAGACGGAAGCAGAGAATGTGCTGAGACCAAAGCCCTTTCCCCAAATGGAAGAGAAGTAGCAGCCTCCCTTTAGAGGGGAGACTAGAACCTGCTGTCCAGAGAGTGGCCATCTGGGAGGCCTCCTGTGCCACGCTGTGTCATTGCTATTGACACACATATAATCGGAAGCTGTGAAGGGTCTCAGGAGATGTGCTGCCTTGGAACCAGGCTACATCCCACCCCAGTCCTCCCCGGCCAGCTGGCAGAGGACAGATGCACCTCGCCTTTGCCTGAGTTTGTCATATGGCATAGTGGGAGTATGGGGAGTCAAAAACACCTAAGCTGAACTTTCAAAAGCCACATTTTACTTCTTTGGATCTCAGTTTTCCTATCTGTAAAATGGAAATTAAAATACTGATTTCAACTTCTTACTGTGGGGATTAACTGAGATGACCACGGAGGATGGCTGGCACCGGGGATGGGCTTAGCAGGCGCTCAGTTGAAGCCACTTTGCTCCCTTGGTCCCGCTTCCCACCTCACTGGCAAACTAGGTGCCAGGACGTCGTGGGAGGACTCTTTGGAAGTTAGCCCCTACCTTTGGTTAGGGAGTGAATCCCGAGCTTGACTTGGGAAAAGTTTCCACTTCCGATTTCCCCTCGAACTCGGTAGAAGCCTATGCGTTTCCCCAGCGTGATCTCCCTCACCACCTTCTCATCTTGGGACATGTCCTGCGTCAGCTTCTCGAACGGCGTCAGCTGGCGGGGCTGTCCCTCCTCGTCCTCCTTGCTGCCCTCGGTCTGACCCCCGCTCTCCACGCTGTCGCGCCGCTCCCACCGGGCACAGTGGGCGCTCACCAGGCCGCCTCCGTTCGCGCACACCGCGGTCATCGTCCTCGTGGGTTCACGTCTCCATCCCTGCCAAGAGCCAGCGATCAGGCAGGCTGCAGAGGAGGCAGAGGCACAGTAAGAGGGAGATGACAGTTGAGGCCTGCAGGAGTCCAGTGTCCCACAAGGCTGTCCTGGGAGCTGGCAGAAACTCCTAGCTGAGCTCAATGACAGGAGGCAGAGGCTGCCCAGCCTGCCGCTCGCCTCGCCTTTCCTCCTTCCTTCACTGGGAACTTCCAAGCCCCACCGGTACAATTAGGCACACGTCCAGTTACCATAGTTCTTCCCAGGTGGGCCTCCAGGAACTTCTGGCTGGAAGTGGAGCCTAATGTTCTGTGGTAGGTGGCTGCGTTCTAGGCTCCGGTTTGCTCTTTCTGTTGATGGTCTGGAAATCTTGGGCTCCAGTGGGTAAAAACCCTTGGAAGGCCCTCAGGTCCCTGCTGCCGGTGCTTATCTCTGACCTGCTTCATTTTTTGCTTTTCTCCGCTCTTAAAAGTCGCTGGGCCTGGAGACTGATAAGGTGGACCCCAGAGAAGAAGAATCTTGCAAATCAGCCTTAAGTCACACAGCAGCCTGGCAACCCGAGGATTAAATCCTTGCAATGTCACTTGAGCCGGCCTTTATTTAGATGAGCCTTCCTCTAAGCCCTGAGCTGTCTCAAAAATTTGGCAGGTGCTGGGTAATCCTGAAAACAGAAAGTAAGAAAATAATTAGCCCATACTAATGTACTGCACCGAATTCATGGTAATGGTGAAAGTGCTTTGTGAACATTTATCTAGATGTACTCATACACTACATGTGTGATTACACAGGATTTAGTGAGAAGAAAAATGTACATACATACAGTCCTCAATCTACATTTAGGAAAGACCTCATAGTCTGTAGTTCTTTCCAGCAAAATCATAAAGTTTAGGAAAATATGCATTTTGCATTGGGTTGCTTCAAAATCAGATTAAAAAAACTGATAGTAATGATGATAATAAAATTCTCTATTATCATCAATGGTCAATATTTATTATGTTTATGTGAATAATAATATTGCTATCTCCTTAGCAAAACTCAGACACTCAAAGGTCAATTGTTTTCTATCATATGTGGAAGACAGAGTAAAATAAAGGAAAGGGGGAGGGAAGGATAAGATTACATAAAGAACCATTCAAACACAAATTAATAGATGAGCTCAAGGAAGTCTAATAGAGCAGAGGAAGGAGAATGGGAGAGTGGAGGGAGGACAGGAGGGAAGAAAGAAATGGAGGGTTCAGGAAGGAGGGAAAAAAGTATATTTTACATCTCTAGGTTACTAAATAATTCCCACACAATCAATAGAAATTGGAATAGTAAAAAATAAAATAAAATAAAAATAAAAATAATAAAAAATTCAAAGCCAGATCAGCAGAAGGGACCAGGGGATGGGAGGAGGGAAGGAGGAGTGCTTGGGTGGGACACTGGCCAAGTTATATTGTTATATTGTATGCATGTATGAATATGTAATAACAAATTCCATCATTATGTACAACCTTAATGCACCAATAAAAAGTGAACATTTTTCTTACATTTACATGAATAATAATGTTGTATTTCCTTTAATACCTTAATAAATTCTTCTACAGATGTTCTATACCTCTACCATTTGCTTCCATTCTTTCTTTCTTTGTTATTCTATGACAAAGGTTAATTTTTTTCCCTAGCCTTATTTTTTTTTTTTAAGGAGAGAAGGACAGTGAGAGAGAGAAAGAGAGAAACAAGTTTATTTTGTTTTTCACATGGCCTTAGTTGCTCCAACACTTAGTTGTATACGTGGTGCTGGGGTTTGAACCCGGGTCCTTGTGCTTGCCAGGCAAGCGCCGAAACCGCTGAGCCACCGCTCCAGCCCCCCGAGCCTTATTTTTAAAAACACTTGTGATCAGATGTCAAAATCCAGGGTTGGCACTTTACACTTTATTTATTTATTGGTTCAACATAGTCTTACATACCGAAGGGAATCGTTGTTACATATTTATGTATATATATATATATTAACTAAGTTAAGCCTCATCCTTGTCCAGGATCTTCCCCCCTTCACCCATTCCCTGATCTCATGTCATCTCTATAATTCCCCCATGTTATAGAAATAAGCATATACATGTATATTAATTATTGAAATTTCTGGATTTATATGCCTGCCTGAGTATAGTTTGGCTTTTCATAGGAGTCACGTGTACTGGCCATATTGATAACCCCCCTTATCTCTCCCTCCCCTTCCTCCTTCCCTTCTCTCCCTGCTACCTTCATAGCTATGGTTACCCCAACTTATGTGAAACTTCAACTTTGGTGGGGTTTATAAATTAAACTTAGCTAACTTTCATCCTATCTTAGGTTTTACTCTGGCTTCCATATATGAGAGAAAACATTCAGCCCTTAAGTCTCAGTGTTTGGGATATTTCACTCAGCATGATTTTTTCCATTTCCACCCATTGAGCTACAAAAGTCATGATATCATTCTTTCTAAAAACAAAGTATAATTATATATATATATATATATATATATATATATATATATATATATATCACAGTTTTTGGATCCATTCATCCATTGAGGGTCATCTGGGTTGATTTCATAGTTTAGGTATTGTAAATTGAGTTGCTATATACATTGATGTGGCTCTGTCTCTCTAGTATGCTAGTACTAGCTTCTTTGGGAAAATACCCAGCAATGGGCTAACTAGGTTGTATGGTGGATTCATCCCTGATTTCTTGAGGAGTCTCCACACTGCTTTCCAGAGTGGCTGTACCAGTCTGCAGTCCCACCAACAGTTTGCACTTTATTTTGAAGATGTGGAATAGAGGGTGAACATGTGCACAGCATTCTCAGTGATATGAAATGCTGCCCAGCTAGAATGTCTTCTAGACTTTTTTCCCTGCACTGTATTGTAGAAAATAATCTCTTTCTCTCTGGATCCTCACAGCACTTCGTGTGTTTTCTGAAAGTCTCATCTTGTAGAAACTGGGTTTAATTCATTGGCATGTCCTGCTGCCCTCCTCTCTCCCTCAGTATGGAGTGTGATATCCTATGAATAGCAAGTGTTCACTAAATGCATGTTAAACTTAATTTTTAGACACGAACATTTTTGAACCAAAAACTTGGCTGAAAACATGAGAAATTGCCTTGGAATGTGTATTTCCATCTCTGCTTGATGAAATCACATTATTAAAGTTAAGAACAGGTTTGCCTACGTTATTATTATGTTAAAGTATGGGGTTGCCAAATAAGCATAAATATGGAAAGTTAAGAAGAGATTGATGCCAGTTATTATTCCTATTTCTCAATATGGGAGAGGAAGCTGGAAGGATGAAGGGGCCTTGTAGCAGTGACTAAACGCATCTCTGGGTTGGAGTCTGGTTAGAAAGTTTTAAAAAACATTTTAAATAAATAAATTTAATTAAATTAAATAAATAAAATAAAATAAATTTAAATAAATTAAGATAAAATATCCTTGCTTGTGTTGAAGAAATCTAAGTCACTAATTTGCAATTGTCCTGGGGTCATAGAATCCTTCGAAATTCTAACAAAACCTATAACTCTATCCTAAGGAAAAACACACACAATTTCATCCAATTTTAAAGGATTCACAAACATGTTGAAATTTATCCCTGTATCTCAGATTGAGGATCTACCTAAGACCAAAGCAGGGCTGAGGAAGTAGAGTGGAGGTAGAGCACTTGCCTAGGATGCAGGAGGCCCTGGGATCATCCTTAACATTTGCGGAGAGGAGGGAAAAAGCATTTTAAAAGATCATGCAGAGAGAGGGTAGAAGTGCAGTAGCATTAATGTCACTCTTGATTCTGAAAGAAACTTTTAACTCATCCTACATGAAAGGAAAAGGAGGATTTTAAACTTAATGCAGTGCTGAATCACTGATCACCTCATTACCTAGCAGACTCTACAAAAAATTTGGTTGTGTTCTCCTGAGACAGAAAAAGTTAGGCAGAATGATGCGGGTTGATAAAGAGGAAATTAGCTGATGGTCATTTTTTCTAAGAGGGCAAAGAGTATCTGCTGCTCCAGATAAGCAGAGGTGCATATCAGCTCCACACTCCCCTCTGTTAACAAGGATGGTCCAGAGAGATTTCCCTTCTGCTGATGGAGGTGCTCTTGGACTCAGCACTCATACTCCTAGGCATGGAGGAGGGAAGACAGTGATTAATTGAGCCTCCCTTCTCCTGGAGAAGACTTTTCTTTCTATTCTTTCTTAAAATAAACTCTGTCTGCTCCACTTGCCTCAGAGTCTCCATTTCATTCTTCAACACAGGCTGTAGGGGGGCCAGGGAGCACATGAACCTGACTTCTACCAAACCTGCATCACTCTCAGAGCTCCTAACCACTGTGCTGTCCTTGTCACCGACATACTGTACCCCAAATAGATTAGCACCAGAAGGCAGAAATCTGAGCCTTACTCTTCTGTCTCCCCAAGTCTGCACAGTGTCTGACATTTATTTGATAAAATTTTGTTGAAGAAGAACTGAATTAACATACTAATTTATCCACTGTTCCCTTTAGGAATGACTTAATAGAGGTAAATGTTTTTATTTGTAAACCAATCACACTACCTCAATTCTTACTTTATCTCAGAAAACTTATTTCAGCCTACATTTCCAAGACCTGGGCTACCCTCTATGAGTTGTTAGGATTCCTGACCCTACCTATTTGTGCAGGTAAAAGCTTCATCTGAATTCCATCATCTGGCTGAGAATTGCTACAAAATTCCTTAGAAATGCAAGTGTCCTCTTCCTGCCCTTTCTAACAGCTCATCCCAAGCCCTTAGGCCTCAGGACTCACTACGCCTGCTCCCTCCAACCTGCTGGTCCTTTGCTTTCCAGCTCCCCTAACTATCATAATTTAAGCCCTATATCTTGAAATCCATGCAGGCCCTGAGATTTACAGTGGCGTTTCAGACTTCCTATGCTGATTAATTTTTGATACCTCCCCTGAGCTCTACTCCCTCCCCTCCCTATTCCACATGGAGGGAGAGATCAGATATAATTGCCAGAGGTGGTCAGAATCTATCTTGGACAACATACCTTACACCCACACACTAAATTCCTTGCAAAATGGTTCTGAAGCAATTGCCTTGCCTTAATAGTCAGAGACACAGTCTTCCATTTAGACCAAATCAAGGGGTTTTTGCACTTCCGTAAATCTTGTGGTTTGTGTTAAGGATGATCACAACTTTTGGGGACAGCTAGCAGGCCAATGGGGGAAAAATGAGCCCCAATCTCGTCCCCACCATAAAACAAATTCCACACAAATCACCTAGATAAATGTAAAATAAATGTAATCATAAAATACTACCAAAAAATCAGAAAAATAACTATGACCTTAGAGAAAGCCATAGAAGAAAACATCAAATTTGACTACATATAATTATAATTTTCTGTTTGCCGAAAGGTATCATGACCAAAAACAAAAACCAAATGGCATGCCAGTAGGGAAAACTTTCCAACACATATGATAGACAAAGAGCTAATTTTTTAAATAAAGAAATAAATAAAACTTATAAATTATTAAGAAAAATACTAATATCCTGAAGAAAAATGAGAACATGAACATTCACAAAACTACAAATAGTTCTACAATACATTAAAGGATGATCAAACTCACTTATAACCAAGGAAACACACATAAACACTACACTTAAATTAGAATTTTCAGATATTAAATTTGGAAACAATGAGAAACTGTCATGGTGTTGCACACCTATAGCCCCAGCAATTTGGGAGCTAGGGGTGGGAAGACTTCTCAATACCAAAAGTTCAAGACCAGCCTGCAGTATATAGGAAGACCCCATCGTGGAAAAAAGAAAGAAAGGAAGGAAGGAAGGTAGAAAGGAAAAAAGGAAGGAAATTTTGATAATGTGGTAGTGAGAGAATTTTGGGAAACAGGAACTCTCTTTACTATTAGTAGAACTATACATTGGCACAGCTGCTAGAGGGCAATTTGGCTATCATTATTAAATTACAAATATTTGTGTCCTTTGCCTCAGCAATTCTGCTTCTAGAATTTGTCTCATACATACACATATACATAAAGATTAAGTTTTTCTGACATAAAGGTGCCACATTGTTTTGTAGTAAGAAACCAGAAATTGTTTAAATGTCTATCAGTAAGGAACTGGTTAAATTTATTGTATACACACACATCATGAATTACTAGGCACTCTTGAAACGAATGACTTGCAATATCCAAGATACATTGTTTAAGAAGTCAGAAGAATGCATATAATGCGCTACCAGAAGTATAAGAAAGAGGAGAACATATCTGAGAAACTGGCATAATTATTACATCTGAGAATGAACTGGGTATTGGGGTTAAAGATAGGTATACTAGTCACTCTTTACTTTTTTATATGATTTACATGTTTCCCACCAGCATGTATTTACCTGAAAAAAAGAACACAGAAAATAAATATGTAACATGTTATCTCCTTGTATAGTTGGTGTCCAATAAGTTTGCTTTACTTTTGGCTATACAGGAAATTACCATCCATGATTCTTTACTGTCCAGTGGGTTATTTTTTAAGTCAAAAGAAAATTAGGGGGGCTGGAGCGGTGGCTCAGCGGTTTCGGCGCTTGCCTGGCAAGCATGAGGACCTGGGTTCAAACCCCAGCACCACGTACACAACTGAGTGTTGGAGCAACTAAGGCCATGTGAAAAACTAAATAAAGTTGTTTCTCTCT